>JAUEJK010226775.1:0-10346 GCA_032274865.1 Eryngium alpinum
TATATATTTGTGAACGAGCTCCTAATCAGCTCATCTGTTATGCAGTGTCTCCTGCTCCGTCCAGCTCAACGCTCAAGACTAAGGGTGAGTTTGTAGCCGAGCACGCCCTACGGAAAAGAGAGGAAGAGGCCAAGAGGAATAAGTCAGCTAAGGAGTCCAAGTCAGCTCGTAAGCAAGCTCGGACAGGGCCTAATGTAAAGGGGACTGAGGTGGAGGTCACCCCAGTGAAAGAGAAATAAGGCATAGATCCTAGCTCGGCCGCGAGGTAAGATCAGCCTGACTCCATAGCTGAGTTCCCTGAGACCGTGGAGATCTATGACTCACCGCCCAAGCCTCCAGCTCAGCCCGTCCAACCCTTTGTCCTCATAAGCAACACATGACATGTTGCCGAGCTGTGTTCTACTAGCTCGGTTGTGTTAGGGAGTGAGGTTACTAAGGCCTTCCAGCTACATGAAGACCTCAGTAATACCTATAAGCTGGGGGCCAATGAACGAGCTGGGCAGGTGGCAGCTCATCTTATGCAGGTCGGCATTTTATCCTTAACTATTTTATCAAAATCATACTTGTCTTTGCACTAATATTATAAAGTGATCTTCTCGGGGTCAAACCTGGTTGGGGACCATTGTGCAAGATCTCTTCAATTTTCAAGCTCAACTCAGCTCGGCCAAGGAATATTGAAGGAAGCCCGAGTTAAAAACTCTTAACTTCGCAGTAGAATTAATGGGCTGGAAGGAAAGCTTGAAGAAGCTCAGACCTTGTATACAGATGCTCAAAAGGTCGGGCTGGAGAATGCCAACAAGCTAGAGGATCAGTTATCTGAGCTGAGAGGAAAAGTTAAGGAGGAAGGCATTCGAGTTGACGCAGCTGAAATCGACCGGTTCACAAATGGACAAGACTATCGGATCAAGGCTGCCAAGGAAGCCGGGTTGGAGTACAAAATGATATTGGTCGACCCTTGCGAAGCTGCCTCCACCGATGAGGAGTCCGAGAAAGGTGAAGGTGGCGATGAGAATTGAATGCAGCTCGGTCAATTCCTTTTTAATGCAGCTCGGATGTCTATGTACTTAGATAACCTTTATCCAATGTGACTATCAAGACATATGATTATTTTTCCAAGTATCTGTAAACTTATGTTTTCTGAATGATAGACTTTTGCGTTATAGTCAATTCTTTTTGTTAGCTCTCTCCCTTTATTTACTTAAGTAATACTTAACCAAGGTGTTTATTTACTCAACACTGTTGAGATTTCAGCTTGTAAAATCAAAATAGGCTAAGCATGACTGGCAGAGCTCGAACTTTAGTACAACCAATAAATTCGAATTGCTATCCTTTAAGTAAATTCTAGCTGGTGTACTTTTAATGAGCTTGTTGTTGTATAAATTCCGAGCTGATTATTTTTCATGCAATACGAACGCATGTAAATTAATCAAACTCAAACTTCAGTAGCTAGTTTACTTATAATAATCCGAGTTTATTTGTATCATTATTCGAGCTCATTTATATCATAATTCGAGCTCATAATAATACAAGCTTATTTTCGTGAAAATACGAGCTCATCTATATCATAATCGAGCTCTTCATTTTTTATATTCCAAGCAAATTTATTTTCAAGCAGATCGAGCTTGTTGTCTTAATAATCCGAGCTAATTATTTTGACTAGTCTTTCCGTTTGCTTATAGTTTAAGGTGTTATCCAAGTTGTCACCTCAAACTAAAGCTAAGTATACTTGGAGTTTAGCAATTTCCAAGTATCCATATTTACTTTGTCAAGTTCAACAATTGGGGCATTTAAGCCTTACTTTACAAAAATTGAGCTAAAACGGACATTAAAAGTCTGAGCCCCAAGATAAACAACTAAAAGTAGAAGCTTTATAGCGGACATTTGAAAGTCTAAGCTCCTACCTTATGAGCTCGAATGGACCAAATCAAAGGTCTGAGCTAGGACCATATATATAGTACCCTCCAGCATCTCGTTACATAGAAGAACGCTACCGAACTGCTTTTATAATTAAAGCAGTGAAAAATAAAGATGCAAAGAAAAATGCCACTTTATTAACATAACATTGAACTACATACATATTGCTCAAAATAAGTTACGAACCCAGAATATATGCAACAACTTAAATAGTGAGCCAAGTACATATTGCTCATACGTGTTGCTCTAGTCCAAAAACTAAATGCCCATATCAAGCTTATTCACTAAAAAAAAGCAAAAAGAAACTAGAAAAAATTATTGAAAGTAACGTTTAAGGTGAGTCACATTCGAAGTAATATTGAGCGGCTTACCGTCCAATGTGGCGAGTTTACAAGTTCCTTGTCGCAGCATGGCAATAACCTTGTAAGGGCCTACCCAATTTGGCATCAACTTACCCCGTAACTCCGGCTTGGTAACCTCTCTTAAAAACAAGTCCCCAGGTTGAACTCTTCAGGGCTGTAACATAGAATTAAAATATTGAGCTGTCCACTGATGATATGCAGCTATCCGAGCTGTTGCTTCTGTCCTCAGCTCTTCCAGAAAATCAACATTCATCTGAACTCCTTCATTATTTAGCTTTGGCATTAAAACATGAATTTCGTAATGTCGGAATACCAGCCTCCACAGGTACCAACGCTTCAGTCCCATACGCCAATCTAAACGGTGTTTCCATTGTTGTTGTGTGAGGTGTTGTCCTATATGCCTAAAGCACCATGTAGAGCTCATCAGCCCACGACCCATTAGCCCGTTCTAACCGTTTCTTGATCCCTTTAAACAACGCTTTATTAGTACTTTCCACCTGCCCATTTGCCTGAGTATAACTCGCAGATGCTGTTTGATGCTCAATTTTTCAATGTCGAAGAAATTCTTCAAACCTCTTATCCTTAAATTGCGTCCCATTATCGGATACAACTACCTTAGGTACCCCAAACCTATAGATCACACATTCCAAAAAGAATTTTTCACAAGCCGCAACAGTTATGTGCTGTAATGGCCTTGCTTCCGCCCACTTCGTCATATAATCAACATCAACAATACAAAATTCGGCTTGACCTTTCGAACACGGTAATTTACCCACAATATTTACTCCCCACATTGCAAACAAAATGGGACAAAGTATGGGGGTGAGCTCTGCTGGAGGTTTTCGAGGAATATCAGCATGGGTTTGACATTGGTGACACTTCTGAACGTAAGCCAAAGCATCGACCCGAAGAGTTGGCCAAAAATACCCCTGTCGAATTATTTTCAGAGCTAGCACCTGCCCCGCCAAGTGGTCTGCACATAATACTTCATAAACTTCTGTTAATCTAAGCTCAGCTTCTTCGGGAGACAAACACCGCAATAAGGGCCTATTTACAGACCTTTGATAAAGAATACCATTTATTATAACATAGTTGGCCGACATATAGATAATTTTTCACAGCTCCAACCGTGCGATCAGAGGCAGCTAGGTAGAGCTGTAAAGGCTCCTGAGGTTCTGGTTTCGACAATAGCAGAACTGAAACCAAATATTCTTTCACTTCTTCAAAAGCCTTCGCACAAGTTGTAGTCCATTCGAAATCCTTAACACCTCTCAAGATATCGAAGAATTGAAGTGCTTTTTCCGTAGACCTACTGATAAATCTCCGAAGAGCTGCCAATCTTCCTGTTAAGACATGTACTTCTCTTTAGTCTTCGGTGCCTTCATATCCACGATAGCTTATATTTTTTTCGGATTAGCCTGAATTCCTCTCTGACTTACCATATAACCAAGAAATTTTCTGGATATGACCCCAAAAGTACACTTAGTCGGATTTAACATCATGTTATTTTTACGAACCGTCTCAAAACATTCACACAAGCTCCCAATATGATCATGATCCCTACTTTTGACTATCATATCGTCTACATAACACTCCATATTACGACCAATCTGTGATTTAAACACTTTGTTGATCATTCTTTGATAAGTTGCCCCAACATTTATCAGCCTGAAAGACATCTTTAGATACGCATATATAGCATCGATGAGTTGATCAATGGAAGGCAACTGATAAAAATCTTTCTTGCAAGCTTTGTTCAAATCAGTATAATAGACACACATTCTCCATTTACCATTAGCCTTCTTCACTACCACTATATTTGCCAACCAATCAGGGCAGTTAATCTCACAAATAAACCCAGCCTTGAGCAATTTATTCACCTCTTCCATGATGACAACTTGTCTTTCCGGAGCGAAGTTCCTTTTTTTCTGTCTTACCGGCTTGAACTCGGGATTGACGTTATGTGCGTGAACAGAATACATCTGAGCTGAGCCCTGGCATATCCTCGGGGCCCCATGTGAAAATATCTGAGTATTCAGGGGGGCCTTAATCAGCTTATCCTTCACCTCGTTTGGTAGGTCGGTTTCTATATTAATGAACTTGTCCCGATTTCCAGGTATGAGCTCGAGTACTTGCTCCGTGGACGAACCAGGCTCAGCAATTATTTTAATCAAACCATCTTCCAAAATGTTTGCGATCCAACACCAATGCTTACCCTTTAAAATACTTAGTATTTTCCGGATTAGAAATCTATCCCCTTTTACGGCGACCAGCTCTACCATCATCTTCATCAGTTCTTGGTTCCGACAATGCAGCCCGCCGAGCTGAAATCTGATCACCTCGGACTTTTCCTATACCCAAGTGTGTCCATAACTTCAACTTTAAGTGGGGAATGGAACATACTGCTTGGAATCTAACAAGCATCGGCCGACCAAGAATGACATTATAAGGTGACTCCACATCAACCACGTAAAGTTTCAACTCATGGAATGCAGGTTCGCGGTGGTGTCCCTATCTCCAACTTTAAGTATATTTGTCCCAGAATTGGTATGGGGTGTTTTCCAAAATCGGTCAGCGGCGGTTCGGAGTAAGGTTTCATCATTTCACCACCTAAGTTTAGCTGATCATAAGCCTTTTTTCGCCAATATATTGGCCGAGCTGCCACTATCGATAAGAACTCTCCAAATCCCGTGGTTATGAAAAATGCAAGAAAACAAAAAGGCATAAGCATGAGGTCGACCTATACATTCATAGTCTTTTTTGGTGAAGTAAATGGGTTCATCTTAGTCAGGTCGATTCCTTTTCTTATCAACATTATAAATCCCTCTGGTGGACCTGCTCTTAGCCGAGCTGGAGCTTGGTGCCATGAAGGTTCCATCTGAAATAGTATGAATGTCGGGCTTATTGCCGAGCTGCTTCAGGTGATCCTGGTCTTCCTTGTTCCACCTCTCCGCTTTAGCTTGCTTATCCTTTTAAAAGAACTGCTTTAGATCTCCTATCTTTATCATCTTCTCTATCAAATCTTTCAACTGGTAGCACTCTTCTGTTGTATGCCCATGATCTTCATGATAATCACAATATTTTTTCTGATTTTTCTTTTAATCCGGAGCCCGGAGTTTATTTGGCCTTTTAAAATTTTGATCTATCCTTTTGATTTCGTTCAACACTCTTGATTTTGGTACATTCAAGGGTGTGTAATCTTTATCAGAACGACTTTTCTTCTCTCCGAGTCCAGCTCTTCCATAATTTTGGCGTGCAATTTCCTATCAGCTCTAGCTTTCTCACGGCCCAATGCCTCTTCCTTTCGCGTAATATTCTCAGCTCGAGTATACATATCATCTAAAGTGGTAGGCGCAAAATCATAGAACGACTTTAACAACTTATGACTCATGTTCGGATCCAAGCCTCCATAGAGAAATCCCATAGCCCGACTTTCATCAAGATTAGTTTTCCCTTCACATTCTCGTTTATACCTTGCCATATACTGGGGCATCGTTTCATCCGGCTTTTGGCGACACTTCATCAAGGAGGCGGTGAGTTTTCTAGTACGGCGATTGTAGGCATAATGCTTCAAAATTTATCTTTTTAGCTGTTCATAGGAGGAAATCGTTATCGTCTTCAAATACCAACCCTGAGCTCCATCTTTTAAGAATACTTCGAACATCTGACACATAGTCGTCTCATCATGGCCAGTGCACCTCATGCTGCTTTCATATTGGGTTACGTGTTCAATTGGATCAGTTCTCTCAAAATATTTTGACATCTTCGGAATTCCAAGTCCAGGCTTCGGCACATAATCTCTGATATAATCAATTTAAGGGGATTCCGTGTAAAAGCTCATGGTATTCGATCCCACAATCGCGCTCTCCATATTCGCCATTCTACATTCAATCGCATCGGCCATCCCATCTGTGCGATAATTTTCACCTGAATACGAATTCTCTGGGGGATGCTGCAGCTCGGCCCGTGCCCTTGAGCTCGGATTATTCCCTGCATGTGGTGTTATTCCAGGATGAGCTGCTGTTCTAGGCAGCATTCGGTTCTGAGCTCGAGTTCGGACATCTGACTCAGCCAGCTCTTTTTCCAGACGAGCTCTTTCCAATTCAATTTCTTTTGCATGTTCTGTCAGAGCTTGCATCCCAACTCTTCAAACTTCGTCTTCCAATTTCCGAGCCGCCTCTTCTGTTGCTTGTATCCGACGTTCTTGGGATCTTTCTCTAACCACTTGCAAAGGATTTCAGAAATTTATACCAGTTCGACCATAAGCTGGAGTAGGTGTCGATTATCTGTGAGAGTCCCTTATACGTAAAAATTCCTGAGTCCTCGACGGAACATTGAGATCGGGATTCCTCTATTCGCCTTGATGGCTACTTTCTGCGTTAAGGTTTGCAGTTCCGGGACCATTGATAATTACTGGATTGGAGGTATGGTGGGTGATGGTTCCATTGGTTTGAACCGTGATGCGACTGACTTGGTGTGTGGCGGGTGTAGAGAGGGTAAGATCTTGAGTCATGATGGGAGGTGTAGTAAACAGATCGGTATGCTCTACCATTGGTAGAGTAAAATAATTTTTCAAAAATCTTTATATGATTCCCACAGATGACGCCTACTGTTGATAGCAATTTTCGTCTGGAGAATCCGCTTTCGACAATCCTGTAAAAATACGAATGCGATGAGATTTCTCTTCGATTCGGCTCCAGCGTGAGAATCAGTAACTGTTTTTAATATGGTAATCGTATAGAGAGAAAAAGTAATGAATATTGCGTAGGAAAAATATATGTATTATTTACCTTATATTTATAGGGGACATAGTCTTATTCCCATGGGGAGAGCATATCTAAATTATAATGACAGTAGAATTCTGTAACACTTTTATTTAAATTACCCAACACAAATTATAATAGGACAACCCACACTCTAAATTGGTCAGTTCACATTCAGCCCATTACCAACGGTCTTACTCAAAATTGTTGTTGAGTGACAGTAATACGCATGCAAAGTCATCTACATGACCTAAATAATATCATCAATCTCCGATGTTAATATTGAAATAACTATATCTATTATTATAACTAGTTCATTTTCCCGTACAATTGCACGGTTCATTTTAATTATTTTTATAAAATTTGATAATTATTATTACTTTTATATAAGATATTCTAATTTAATGTTAATATTTATTTCTATACATCATATTTGTAAACATATTAATATGTTCACTATTTGTTTTTGAAAATTTAATCTCTAAAACTTTATTTATGATACTTATAATTGATTTTTAAAAAATTATAATTATTCATTATGTAAGTTCTAATAAAGATCAAATTTATTTCTTAAAATTTATCTATATTCTATATTCTATATTATACTTAATACATTATTTATTATTATTAATATATTAATTTAAATTAATTTTAATACATAGATATAAATATGTCCATGTTATAATTATAATTAATTATATGCTCTCTATTAATTAAGTTTGACGATAAACTTTTAAAATAATATAATTTTAAAGTTATTTATATAATTAAAATTTAATATTTATCTATAGTAACGATCACTTTTTGGAGTAGACCATCAAAACTCTCTTGCTCTTATTATATATAGACCTAACTCTCTAATATTCCAAAAAAGAATCGATAAATCCATAAAACTAAGAGGTTCTTTATAAATGACAATCATTTATAATTCTCTAGTACTTGTCCTAGAATGCTCCCCACTTGAAAAATACTGTTTGTATCATTGAGGATATTTCTTTTCTTCTTTTTTAAATCCCTTGAGTTGGTTTGCTTCCTTTTCTTCACCAGCTTGAAAGGATTTTTCAGATTTTTACATTTCTTTCGAGGCCTACCTCTACCGAATTTTAATTTGAATTCATTCAGTAGCAGGCACATTTCCTCCTCAACACTTGTAGAGAGCTTCAACCATTCTTCATTAGAAATTAGGCTGTTAGTGACTGCATCCTTTAAGGACAGCCATTGATCTTTTTTGTCAGTTAACTTCTCTATACAACTTTGTTTTTTATTTGGCAACAGAGGTAAAGGTATATCCTTGTAAGGCATGAGTGCTAGATTTGATTCACCTTTTTGAGCTCCCATTGTATCCTTGACAATGTCATCATGATGAGTTGAGTAAAGAGGGGACTCCAAAACTACAGTTTCCTCTGAATTTTCATTTACAATATCATTCTTCTTACTTGAGCATTGTTTAATCTCCATTGAGATTACATCATTTCCTTTGGATCCATCCCCATAAAATGAATCAGACGGGGTTGTATCCTCTCTCCATAGCTGGGCAAAATTATTAGGAACTTCTGACAATCTAATTTCACACACATTTTCCTTATCAAAGTTACAGCAATAGCTTAGATTCAGGAGTTCCTCTCTGAAGGTAGCAACTTTGCACAAGATTTTCTTAAATCCACCAGAGAGCATTAAATCCATATTGTGACCGATCACTCTTCCCAAGTGATTAAAGATAATATCAAGATTCTCATTGCAATAGTAAATTATAGGCAGACCTCTACATTCTACAAAACAAACTCTCTCAACTTTTAAATCCATCAAGGTGGCTTTCCTTATATTTTTTAAGAATTCCTTCATAACATCCCCATTTTTTCCATGATCAAATTGTAGTGATCATTGGATTTGAGTTTAATTAAATAACAACCATCTTCTATGGTATAAAGATCCATTACATTCCCTGCTTTTTTTAGAATATTTTCCTTGATAACATTAATCAAATAAAGGTTCTGCAACTAAGCCATCCTCAAACATTTTGGAGAGACCTTCATTTTTGGATAGGAAAATACCTGAGTTTTAGACATTCTGTCTTGAGATGGGGGGATAAACTTTAAGAATCTCTGGGGTTAACTTTTTCGTTGCCTTACTATCAGGTATTTCGCATTCTTTTTTGCGATGCTCCATAAAACTAACTGTGTTTTCAATAGATTTCCCTTTAAAAGCCGAAACCCTAGTTGTGTTTTCCCTCAATTCTTCTTTACTTTTTCCCATAGATGCCATCATTTTTCTCCCTATGACCCATCTTCCATTAAGCCAGGCAATTAGATTTTTACAATCACTTTTATCCTTTACTTGAATGAATCCAAATCTCAGGTTGTTTTGGTTCCTTTTTTTAGGGAGAATGATATCTTTGATTGTAACCCTTCCTTTGATGAGCGTCCATACCTCACCAGCTCTAATATCATCTGGTAAATTATTAATAAAGACAGAAGTATTTCCTTTTTGCACAGTTGAACTTTTTTCTTTTCACTAACTTCCAATCCCCATCGTCCCCAAAATCTTCATTTGTTTGCTGCCTTACTAAGTGCTTGACAACCTGAACATAAGATCTTTCATCGATTGCTTTCCAAGCTGATTCTCTTATCAAGCTCCGATGATTGGCCGGAGTTCAATCAAAATGCCCAATTCCCGCTCTTCCGCACTCTCCCCCTCCCTCTCTCTTTCTGTCTCTCTCTCTGCATATTAACTTTGTATATTGTCTCCTAATATTAGATATATATGGATTATGGTTACAATTCCTAAACTAAATAATGCTTCTAAGTTAATGAAAAAAAATCCAATAATATTAGATATATACCATTTATAATTACAATTCCTAAATTATTATATAAATCATAATACTATAGGTATATATAATATATTAATTTAAATATTATTATTATATAATATTAATTTAAATATTATTAAAATTAGTGAATTACTTGAACGAACCAAAGATCCTTTATTTGCCTCTTTATATATAGGTATATATAGGATATAATTAGTTAAAATAAACTTTCTAGTTATAATATAATATAAAAAATAAAGATATTAAATAATTTGATTGTACAGTAGAACCTCTATATAAGAATACTCTATATAATAATAAACTCTCTATAGGAATAAAAAATGTTGGTCCAACTTGGGACTAGTTATAATTAGGAATAACCTCTACTTTTTAATATTCTATACTTTTGTAAGGAATATTGTTAAGTAATTTACCTCTATATAATAATAAAATATAATTATATTATATATTTTTATATATTTATATAAAGTGCTAAGA
>JAUEJK010226992.1:0-10345 GCA_032274865.1 Eryngium alpinum
CCCGACCCATTGACAGGCCTAGTTGGTGGTTTTACTAGTTTTGTTGATCTCCAAATCTACAGAAGGTACTTCTATAAAAACTTAGTTCATAATGTTCTTAAAATGTAAACTTTTATTTTCATGTCTTTATGGTGTGAACTTTGATCTTCAAGTGTGACAATTAGGGTCGAATCCCGAGCCCCTCAAAAGATCATAATTTGTTAGGTGTTAATTGGTAGTCCCATAAATCTCTCGATGTGAGACGATGGGTGTTACAAATTCCCCCACTTTAATTCTTGACGTCCTTGTCAGGCCGAACTATAGCCTATAGTACATTCCCAGATCATCTTCCCTGGCCATTATGGGATTATCGTGTCACTCGACCGTCGTTTCCCCACCTCTGGCAGCCCAACCGGATCTATCCGGCCCAAGATTTCGAGAGTCGACTCTGATACCATATTCGTCCTCCCTAGCCATTGTGGGATTACCGGGTCATTCGACCGTCATTTCCCCACCTCTGGCAACCCAACCGTATCTACCCGGCCCGGTATTTCGAGACTCGACTCTGATACCATATATGACAACTCGGGTCAAATCTCGAGCTCAAACCGAGTTTCGGATCTATCCCGTACTCGGGCCACACACAAACACAACAAACTGGCCCAACTAGCACACTAACTTGAGGTCCACAAGCCCACCACAGGCCCCTCAAAAGATCATGATTCACTATGTGCACTTGATAGTCTATTTTAGGCTTATATACAGATCACATATTCCCACATGTTACGATGTGGGATATTGGGGTGTTACATCAACTCGATTATAGTGTTTTGTTTTATAATGCATATTTAGTCATATGCGCTGTAAAAAAATTTGGACCTGCAAGCTAGATTTTCATCGTAATTTTGTACTAAGTGTGGCAAAGAACTACTTTGATAACGCTTAAAGCCCGCTCAGGTCTACTTCCTTGTTCGCGGGTCGCCTTGGATTCGAATCTGGGTCTACGGACCTACAAAACAATGTCACAAGCCTTGCCGGCTCCAGGACACCTCTAAGGAGAAAATGAGAACTTCGGTGGAAATTTTAGAGAGAGAAAGTAGAGAGAAGGCAGAGCAATATTGAGAGAGAAATAATGAAATTTGTAACCTCTTCACCGTTGAAGGTGAATGGGTATATATAGATACATGCCCACGTGCGAGGCACGTGCCTCCCACGTGGGTGATGCTGACAGGAGTCACGTGGGTCGCGTGACTTTAAGGGTGCTCCTTTCCGTGCGATGACTCGGTCCGCCAAGAGGTATTGGTGAGTGTCAGGATGGCGTCCGCGCATCCGCGTATGGAGTAGAATCCATCCGCGTAATTGTGTCTGTGCTCAATGGAGCTGTATGCGTGGACAGTTTAGTACTTGATGGATATCTCTGTAGCTTGGGCCCACATGTGATGTTGGGCTTGAGTTGTATCAGTCCAATGTAATGGTTTGGACCCTTTGTTAGGCTTACGGTACATGACTTAAGTGGATTGATGGATTTGGCCTCTTACTGGATTGGGCCTATCATTTGCCCCCCACTCCCTTATTCCATTTTTTTGGGGATGAGTGAGTAGAGATAAAACTTTGGTGCCCCCCAAGCTAGTGCGTGGACGTGAGCGTCTGTGCGCTACGCTTGGGTGGTCAAAGAACATGAGCGTGCTTTTGTTGTTTCCCCCCAAGCTAGTGCGCAGACGTGAGCGTCCATGCGCTAGGCTTGTGGTGGTAAAAGAACACCTGCGTGCTTTTGTTTGTGCCCCCAAGCTAGTGCGCGGGTGTGAGCGTCCATGTGCTGTGTTTATGGGATGAATGCGTCCGCGCATTAGGATGTGAGTTTTGACTAGCGCTCCTCTTATTGCACGGATGGTAATTTATTCGCGCGCTAGCGGTTGCCCTTAATTAGGGGAAACCGTTGTGTGCGGAAGGTAATGAGAGATATTTGAGGATGCAGATGGGTGGAATTTGAAGGGGTCGATAGTGGGGGTTGGTGCTCGTGGTGACAGAGGTCACACGCATGAGCGCGTGAGTCAGATCACACATGGGATTGGTAGCCGAGAGGGCGCCCCGATTTGCCACGTGACGGCCTTTGATTGGTGGGGGGAATTTGAGGAGTTACAAAACTCCCTCTTCCTCATTTCTTCTTCACTTTTTCAAACTCAGAATACACAAAGGCGACTTCAGTGGTTTTTTGAAGTTGCTTGTTTTCGAATTTTGCTTGCAGATTTGTGTTCGTCGTTCTTCGTAGTTCTCGAATCTACTAACGGTTTTCCAGGTATGCCTTTAAATCATCAGATATTTGTGTATTTGTGTTTGAAAAAGTTATTTTTGGGGTTTCGAATTTTGGGGGATTTGGGCTTGTTTTTGCATGTTTTTGGCTTGAAATCACATAGAAAGTTGTTGTACATGTTTTTGGGATTGTTTTGGTGTAAATTTTAGGCTTTTTTGACAATTTTTTTATTTTTCCGATGATGTTGCCGACGAAAATGAGGTTTTCCGGCAACAGAAACTGGGTTTGGCTGCGACTCCGGAGTTCTTGTCCGCGCGTTGGACCTTCAAGTCTGCGCGCGAGCACTTCTTGTCCACCGCCATCACGTTGGGGCTTGAACACTTCGGTTTTATGGCTTAGATCCGCGCGTGCCATCTTAACAGCCACATGTGTCCGTGCGTTCATTACTTAGTGTATGTATATCCGCGTGCGACACGCCTTCATGTTGGGCGCCATAGTCATACGGGCGGATAGTTGATGAACCCCACTACATGATTTTCTTATGATAATATTGACGATAATGTAAACCAACATGCGATAACATCAACGACAATGTACAACCATTACATCACACCTTTTATCATAGCCCCATCAGTTCCTACTAAAAAAAAATCTCTTAAGACTAGACATCTAATGATGCAAGTGTAATCATATCAAGTTTAGTGTTACAACTAAAATAGTCTACCTCCCCTCATTCGATGTCATCTTCATCCCTTACATCCCCTTCTCATTCCAATACTCCATCAGAGATTTGTGGTTGACCTATTTATTAGAGAAAAATAAATTCAAAATATTTTATTTCTATTTATCTCAATCACACAACTAATCATCTTATACCTTTCACCATTGAATCTTTAACTGTATCTCAAGCGTTGGAAGACCCCAACTAACGCAACGCTGTTTATTATTAAATTCATGTTTTACTAATTAAGAATGGTATATAAGATCTTGTATTGAAAAAGAACCAAAACAAAATTGGGTGTAATTGGGTCTTTCAGGTAAAAATGAAATGAAATGGGTCACTTGATAGATATAAGGCCCGATTTGTGGCGAAAGGGTTTCAACAATGACCTGACTTGGGTTATTTTAATACTTTTTATCTATCTCAAAGCTTGTTATAGTTTGCATCTTGCTCAGTCTGACTCTTTTTAATAATTGACCATTACATCAACTTGATATCAACAACGTCTTTTTACAAGACACGCTTCATGATGATGTATACATGGTTCAACCTTCGGTCCTCTTAAATTTTTAATTTTCTGATCATGTATATCATCTCTTTAAAGCGATTTACAGTCTCAAGCAGACCCCAAAGTCTTATTACTAGGAGTTAAAAGCTTTTCTCCTATAATTTAAATTTATTAATTATGTATCAGACGCATTACTTTTATCTATAAAACTAATAATAATTTTTTTTAATTATATAATGACATACTTATTACAGATAGCAATAGCGTCTTTTAGAACAATTTGTTACTAGGTTGAGTCTCCGCTTCTCACTTAAAGACCTGAGTAATCTTCATCAGTTTCTGGACATTGAAGTTGTTAGTCTACGTGATGGATTATTTTTATTTCAGCACACACATATTAATGATCTCTTAGATTCATTTGACATGATGGGAGAAAAGTCGGTCGTCATGCCTTTGTTTTCATCTACTACAATCACTAGCAATGACGGGTCTCGTCCTGCCAACATTGTATCGAAAGCTTATTGATGTTCATCAATATCTTGGATTCACACATCCAGACATTTCATTTGCTGTTAATCGCCTGTCACAATATATACACGTTCATTTTAAAATTTAGTGGCATACTTTAAAAAGAATTTTACACTATCTGAAAGGAATCACTCATCATTGTCTCTTTTTACAGCGTGGTACTGCTTTAACTCTACATACTTTCAGCGACTCCGACTGAGATAGAGACGTATCAAATGACAGATCAACGAGTGCTTATATATTCCATCTTGGACCTAATGTAATTTCCTAGAAGTCTATTCGTCAAAAAGTTATTGCTCGTTCTTCATCATAAGTAGAATATAAGGTCGTCGTTAATGCTGATGCTGAAGTTATTTGGGTTCAAAAATTTACGTATTACAATGGGTATCATACTTTGTCAACCACCAATAATTTTTTTATAACAATACTGTTATAACAAATCTATATGTTAATTCTATTTTTCACTCGCGAATGAAGCATATCTCGTTAGTCTATCATTTTGTTAGGGAGCTCATTACAAATGAGTCTTTTATTATTCGTTTTATCTCCGCTAAAGACCAGCTTGCAGACATGCTTACTATGACACTATCACGACATCCATTCATTGCATCGTGTCCAAGATTGGTGTCGCCGATGACGCCTTCATCTTGTAGGATGTATTAACGAATAAGCAAGTCATCCTAACTATATAACCTAATCAACTGAAAATCATAACTACATCTGCATATTATAAGAAGTACTAACATATTTGATACATGGTTACCTCTTGTAATAATATTTATGTATATTATTTTCACTAGAGTATGATTAGAGTTTAACAACTGATGTACCTTTATGAATGTGAAATAAAATATACACATTATTAGGTTTTGCATCTTCCTAATTTGTTATATATAATTATAATTGTGTTATCTTTATTGAAGAAATAGAAAGTTTAGCTTATCCAGTCACCGATATCTTTGAAAATTTTGAAGTGGAAGTCCTAGTGGGCGATGACAGAACTTGCAACTGAAATGACAACTTATATGTGTGCAACTAGTCATTCTTTACCTTCTTTTCATTTTTAGACTTTTAATTTTTGTCCAACAAATTCATATATTATATCTTGATGGAGACACATATCTCCTCTTCTCATTCCCAATGACTGTAAGATAATTCATACATTTCTTTAACTTTGAGGGTGTTTGTGTAACACTTATAAGCGCCTGTAGCTTATAAGTTGAAAAAAAAAGCACATATTTGGTGCTTTTTTTTCAAGCTTTTTTTTATAAGTGATTTTCTCACTTTAAGTTAAGCTGTTTGGATGGGCTTAAAGTTGGCTTATAAAAAATGCTTGAAAAAAAAGCACCAAATATGTGTTTTTTTTTTCCAACTTATAAGTTGCAGCCACTTATAAATGTTACCCAAACAGCCCCTTTATAAGCTCTTGATGGAGGTACATATATCGTCTTCTCATTCCCAATAACTAATTCATACATTTCTTTGACTTTATAAGCTAAAAAATATTCTGTAAGATAATTCTTACATTTCTTTAATTTGACCAGTTAAAAAATATTGAACCTATTGTAGGTATTTTTGTAGAGTATTCATTTAAGAGTTGTCATACGCTCAATAAAAATTACGTGATGATCCAACATCATAATAACACCATCCTCATATTCAAAAGTTTCTTAGTGTCTGACTCTGTTCTCAACTTACAATATAAAATTTTTGTTATCGTATAAATATAAGTTATTAAAAGCCTATCTTAAGATACGAATTTGAAAGCATTTTTTTATGATATAATTAATTGATAAAATTAAACATTAATGAAAATGATTTATTACTTAAATATGGTTAAATATGAAATCTCTTTATTATATATAACATACTATTACTTCTGTCCCGTTTTATTTGATCCGATTTTTTGGTACGTACTTTGAGGTAACAACTGGTACGTATTTTGAGATGTATAAATTAAATAGTTGTATACTCCCTCTGGTCTCATATGTAAGATGTTTTAAATAAAAAAAAATTGGTCTTTTATATAAGATGTTTTAGCATTTTATATAAACGAGATAATTATTACTTATAAATCTTTTCGAATGCATTAACTAGTTAAGATAAAATAATTAATACTATATGTAGGTTCCAAGTATTTGAGTTGACTTTTCTTCTTCATCTATGTATTTTATATTAATAATAAGAAAGAGATGCAATTATCATTTAAACTTTTCTCATTTTTTTGTACAAAATTTAATTCCAGATTAGTCATACCAATAAATAAAGGTACAAAATATTATGTATTTTCTAAAATTTTAAAATTTCTTAATCAGTATGCCAATACTTTAAACATCTTACATAAGAGACCAGAGGGAGTATTATACACACTAAATTACTTTTATTAAGCAATAATATTCATGTAATAATTATTTTTGTGTGAAAATATGCATATTTATTTTATTATTTTTCTTTGAACCTAAACTACAATCAATCTATTTGTTATTATTAGGATTGTTGCTCATATTAACTGAAATAGTGAATTAGATGACTATTAAGTGAAATATCTCATCTGACCATAAACTCTCTTATATATCTTTCTTAATATTAGTGTTAATTTACGACTACCATAATACCATATAGCTCATTATTGTTCAAATGTGATTGTAGTAAGTAGTTATTTATTTATTTATATAATTTATATATTATAAATATGAATATGTAAGTGTTGTATATTATTTTTTTTCTAAGATAATAAATATTCATTTATCGATAAATAAATAATTTATTCATTTATCGATATTTTGATATTCTCGCTAAATGAATAATTTTTCATGGTCCCAAAAGTATTACTTTATCGGGGTTTAACTATATTGTTGAAATTTAAAATTTTATTTTTATATTTTATAAAAATTTAAATAAATTAATCATGTAAAATATAGTGTT
Organism: Eryngium alpinum; assembly: GCA_032274865.1. Lineage (NCBI taxonomy): Eukaryota > Viridiplantae > Streptophyta > Magnoliopsida > Apiales > Apiaceae > Eryngium > Eryngium alpinum. Next base: position 6,913 of record JAUEJK010226992.1, read on the forward strand.
AAAATGAAAATTTTACATTCAAAATTCTACTTTTTTTATGTAGATGATAGCTAATTTAATATTTTTTTAAAAGTAAAAAAATTAATATAATATAGTATTAAAATTTAAATTCATTTTTCCAACATTATAGTCGATCTATATATATTTAAAATATTTAAAAAAATAATTATTATACTATTTTGTTATTCTGTAATAACTAAATTTTATATTTTTAATAAATAAATAATTAATATATAATATAATATTAGAAATTTAAAAATTTTACTTTTTTATTATAATTATTTTATACATATTTAAGATAATCATTGAAATAATTCTTAAGTGTTAAATGAAAAGAGATCAAGAAAACTTGCAGGGGTTAATGCAAGTTTATCCAACTTTTAAAAGTTTCAAAAACATGTGCAGTTCTTGTTCGACAAGTGTGTGTAAGGTGCAGTGATTCAAACTGATAAACAAACAGCAGAATGTAAACACAAGAACACAGACGATATATCAACAATATAGTGTTATATTGAAGATGATAGGTTTAACCTTCCCCAAGGCTTCGAGAACTCTCTAAGATTGGAGCTACAAAGTAATACACTCAGTTTACAGAAAATCTCTCTCTACGAAACCTGAATGTAAAACTTACAAAGAAAGATAACATTTGAAATCTATACATATCTAAAGTTTTGCTAAAACTGGAATGAGACAAATGATGCAGAAACTACACATTTCTGAATTTGGTAACTAGACTGTTTTGTTGGCAACTGTTGACCTCCTCGGTCCCAAATAAAAGCAGTTATGAGCTTTGTCTTGTTCTACCAGAATCCATATTTCACAATCTTTCTTTTAGCTTGACTATAGGAATGTAGTTTCCAATGCATGAACATGACAGTTTCTTTCATTTTTCCTTGCAATTATCTTTAGTCAACATCAGATCTGATACCAATTATTAAAAGAAAAGAGATCAAGAAAACCTGTAAATGGGGGTGAATGCAAGTTTATCCAACTTTTAAAACTTTCAAGAATAAGTGCAGTTCTTGTTTAACAAGTGTGTGTAAGGTGCAGTGATTTAAACTGATAAACAAACAACAGAATATAAACATAAGAACAAAAGCGATATATCAATAATATAGTGTTATATTGAAGATGATAGGTTTAACCTTCCCTAAGGTTTCGAGAACTCTCCAAGATTGGAGCTACAAAGTAATACACTCAGTTTACAGAAAATCTCTCTCTGCGAAATCTGAATGTAAAACTTACAAAGAAAGAAAACATTTCAAAACTATACATAGCTAAAGCTTTGCTAAAACAGGAATGAGACAAATGATGCATAAACTGCACATTTCCAAATTTGGTAACTGAACTGTTTTATTGGCATCTGTTGACTTTCTCGGTCCAAAACAAAAGTAGTTATGCGTTTTATCTTGTTCTGCCATAATCCAGATTTCACAATCTTCTTTTAGCTTGACGATTCTTCTTTTGGATCAGATTTTTGATTTTCCGAGAGAGGCATGCTAGTTCTTCATCTGATTCATCATCAAAATCCAGCAGACTGCTTTCATCTGATTCAGATTTAAGAGCCAAAATTTTCATCTTTGATGTAGCTTCCTCCGAATTGTGTAGCTTGAGTTTTATCTCAAATTCCTCCAAATCAGCGAATAGAGCTAGAGTGCTTATAAAATCAATAGCTTCCGAATCTTCAAGAGTGGTCACTTTAGAAATAAATGACCAAGACATCCTTCTTAGAATTTTTCGGTTGATTTCTGATTGAGGAATGCTCTTGCTAAGCATTTGTAGAGAATTCATAATAGCAATAAATCTCCCTTGGACTTCATGGACATATTCTCCATTTTCTAATTTGAACAATTCATAATCTTGCATTAATTTGCTAAGCTTCACACGCTTAACCTTGATAGAACCTTCATGAACCATTTCGAGAGTATCCCAGATTTGCTTAGCGGTTTTACAAGCGGAAACCTTATCAATTTCCATAGCCGAGAGACCACTAAGAAGGGTATTCTTAGCTCTTCCATCATATACAACTTTTGCGAGTTCCGATTCGGTAAGATCATCAACTTTCCTTGGAACTCCTTTGTCATCATTGAATACAAATGGACCGAGTTCAACCACTCTCTACTCCATAGGATCACGTTGAATAAACACCTTCATTCTATGCTTCTAGAAATTATAATTTTGTACCAAGCAAAAGCGGCGGCCTGTTTGAGGATGTCCTATCAACCATTAGGTTTTGGTGCACAATGCATCAGTACTTTCCTGTTACAGAAGATAATCAGTAGTACAAGCTTTGATACCAATTGAAAGTGCACCTAGAAGGGGGGGGGGGGGGTGAATAGGTGTTTCTAAATATTATGACCAAATTTTAAACTGTTACCAAATACAACAGACTGTTTGTAAAATAGCAGGATGTGTTTCAAAAATCAGTCTTTAATAAATTTCTAAACTTTCTTCTAGATGTATATATAAAGTACATTACCACTGTCAATATGAATATGCAGCAGAATTAACAAAATAATGCAGTATTGAAGAACAGTGAAGTAAAGTAAACAACAGCAAGAATTTTAGCCAGGTTCGAACCTATCCCTACTAGTCTACGTCCTAGTCCCTTATCAACGTGGTAAAGGATTGTATTATTAAACCTTTAATATTCCCGATTACAATTTAATAATACAACTCTCTCAATACAACCTACTGTATAGGTGTCTACCTGAACCACCAGCCCTAAACTAAACCTGTTTACATATTATATTTGGTTCCCTTGTGACTTAAACCTGTCACCCTTGAGCACACATCTCCCTGAGACAATACAGTAGCTGAAACACTTATCCTCACGAATAAAATTTAAGATTACAACTCAATCTAAGGTTATCTCACAAATAAATAAGATAAGAACTTGACAAGGCTTTTGAGATAGGTTTATGGATTGGAAAATCCGCTCTAAGTTGTATCAGTGTTGGTTTCAAAAAACCTAATCATCTCTATTTATATGAATACCAGTTGAGAGAATGATGTAGACTGATTCTTCAAAAGCTCAGTCTTCAACGTTCACTCATCTGAATTCTAGTCGAGAATTAGAGAGATGAAAGTTGAAAAAGTAATCTTCCCATTTGAGAGAAAAACCAGAGAACAAAGCTATCGGAAAAATTAGTTTTCTGAATTTTGAAAACCATTTGAAAGACTGTTTCCTTTTTTTTAGATAAGTCAAGTCAAATTCAAATCCTAAATATAAGGAAATAACTTACAAATTGGACTCCTAATTTGAATTGGACTTCCTTGAATCTTGCTTGACTGCTTCCAGTGTATATCTCCTTTCCTTTGCCGAAATATCTTTGCCTTCAATATATTTAATATGACACGTTGGAAATTCCATCTGGCATCCTTCCTTCAGTCTTCATTCTGGACTTCAGAAGCTTCATGGACTTGGGCTTTT
>JAUEJK010227101.1:0-10345 GCA_032274865.1 Eryngium alpinum
TAGCTATTTATAAGACACAAAGAAATACAGCTGTAAAACCATGATGTTGAATTCCCCGGATGGTGGACAAACCCCAGATGGTGTGGACCAACATTAATATTGGTAAGCTGCACTCATTGCTCTCCTTTGTAAACGTGTTTCCATAATCATTTGCCACGTGTAGTGAGGACCACCAGCTCTCCAACAACTTCTGACATCCAGTAACAGAAATCATGGCTCTTTTTCCAAGCCAAGAGATAAAAAGCATCTTCATTAAATACTCATTTAATCCCCGTATGACTGGCTTCAATCCCCTTATGGACCAATAACCCCTGACCTTGTTCCCGTCCGGGGTTTTCAGCTAATGTTCCCCTTATGCTTTCTGAGATTTATTTCTTGTTCCCCTGATGTACCTTAGGGCTTCCCAATGGTTTCTCCATGTAGCTCTTATGTCAGTCACCTCAGAACTACTTTATTCTATGCATTCCTTTTACAACTTGACACTTGTTTACTATTGAGTAACAAGGTCCTTATTCATGAGGTTTATTCTAACTATACAAGTGTAACCTCTTATTAGGAATATAACAAAGACATCATCATCATCACATTCATCATACAAACCTAACAGTAAGAGAATAAAATAAAACTATTTTTTGAATTTTCTAATATTAGATATAATTTAAATATTTTTTTTTAATTTTTCTTTCTTTCATTACAATATTAAAATAATTATGTTATGGATAAAGTTAACTAGTTTAACACTCGAAAAAAAGAAGATGATGTTTTGTAAATATAAAATCTTAAAATTTCCCCTTTCGTTTCTTAATTAAAATGGGACGAAGATTTTGTTGGCACCTTCTTCATCTATCTTATTTAATATTTAATATACTATTTATTTATATTATATTAAATAGTATATATTATATATTTAAAAATAAATAAATAATAAATATAATTTTATTTAAATAAAATTAATAATTTTATTTAAATTTAAATTTTAACTTTTCTTTTAAATCTAATTTATAATAATTCTAATTATATAAAATTCTCTCTTCTGAAGATGGGAAGACGAACATGCAGAGGCAATGGAGAACGGGAAGGAGATTATACATTGAAATTTCATAAACCAAATTGGATCAATTTCAACGGATTCAAGTTGATCGAGGACGGGAATAGAGGTATTCAATGAAGCTTTGACTAGAAGAAAGGAGCAGGGGGAAATTTCAAGGTGAAATCGTACGCACAAGTGGTTCAACATAATTTGAATGAAGATGAAGACGCAAGATGAAAGTACAGTATGAAGGCTGGACAAGGGTGGGGAGGAGAATGAATCAACTGAAGAAATCAATACCGACATTTTTCTTAAATAACATACACGAGAATACAAGGGCTGGTGATATATGGATGAAATTAAGGGAGAAAATTATTATAAAAGATATCATTTTGCTGAAGAAGCGAAATAGAAACAACCAAAGATTTGGTTTCATTCTAGTTAAAAGTGAAGCTGATAGAGATACCGCTATTAAAGAACTAAATGCCATAGATCTAAAAGGAAAAAAGTTGACTGCTACGATTGCGAAGGATAAAAATGAGGCACATCCCATAGCAAGAAGAAACCTCACTACGAATTCAAATAAAAAGGAGATTAGAAAAACATCAACAGAACCAGCTGAGGTAAATAAAAATCTTGATACTGAGAATGTTTAGTTATTCAAAGAGATTATTACAAAGAATCCAAAGAACCAAAATCGTAACACCATCGAAAATGTGGGGTTTTCTTTGAAAAGAATGAAGGTTTGGAAAAATTACTTGAACATTCCTTCATAGCTGAACCAGTATTGGATATCAATAAAATAAATAGTGAGTTGCAAAAAGAAGGATTTTTCGGATTGTATGATTTATACCTTAGCAGATGGAAGGTGTTTAATTAAAAGGAATGAAAGGTGTATTCAACAAGGAATGGGTTTGCGCCTAGATAAATGGTTTAGAAATGTTCGCAAAGCAAATTTGGATACCATGAAGCTGGAGAGAATTTGCATAGTGGAATGTAGAGGCCTACCAATAATCTACTACAACACTGAAAATCTAAAAACTATCTTCAAGCATATAGGAATAGTGATCGAGGATATGATTGAAAATGATTTTAAACCAATTCTTTGTAAGATTGCAACTGAAAGTCATGAATAGATTGCTACCACAAAGCAAACATTTCAAAGGATAAGGTTTGTACGGTTAAACTCTCGGAAATTTTGAAAGCATGGAATATAGTATGAGAGGATGAGGTGAGCTCAGAGATACCAAACTTGGAAAAGGAAACAATGAATCAAGAAGGTATAACCTTCGAATCTAAATCCTGTAACTTAGGTAAAGCTCACACTCAAGGCATGTCTAATAATGATACTATAGTTCCATATTCTTTAGCTTTGGAAAACAAAGAGCCTGAACTGCAGAATTTTGATAAAAAAAAAATAGGATTGGGAGCCTTGAATACCCTATAAGCATCATAAACAAGATTACAATTCTAAGCATGCTTATCTGAAAAAAGTGTTGCTGGAAAAGAAAGAGGAATGGCTTAATCTGAAGGATGCCTAATGCAGCAGCCAAATTGCAAATGGGAATTGGATTAAAGTGTCTTCTGAAATTAAAGAGGAAATGTGTGGGCTTATTAACAAGTACAAGTTCAAAGCTAGAGGGAAACTAAGGAAAAGAACATGTGGATTGAAAAATTCTTTTAAACTACAAATTCAGAGTTCAAAAAAATCTAAAAAGATAGATACAAACTTGGCTCAAATACATGATGACAAAAGAGAATTATTTAAGGTGGGAAGATTATTGGGACTGGAGACAATCAATAAGAGTCCCGTGGAGGACTCATAAAGAAGAAACATAAAAAATAAAGGGATTGATGAGGATTCATGATGATTTCTGTCTTATCATGGAATGTGAGAAGGTTAGGGTCGGATCTAAGCAAGAATAATTTTCAAGAGGTAATCTCTCAGTTCAAACCTATGATCTGCTGTATACAAGAAACTGAAAGAAAAAAATGGAATGACAAGCAAAATGAGTATATATGGAAATTCTCCATAAGTAGTTGGTTTCATATGAATGCTCAAGGTTTATCAGGAGGCATACTTACTTCTTGGAACTCTAATAAATTATGGATGATTGAGGTTAAAGATTGTCACACATGGATTGGCTGTATGTTTGAGTTGAATTGTTCAAAGAAAATGATTGTTTGTTTCAACATTTATGCACCACATTATTTCCAAGAGAAAGAAGTTTTTTTTTGAATCCCTGGCAGAACAAGTTAAGAGGTGGAAAGATATTCCTCTTTGTCTTCTTGGTGACTGGAATAACATAAGAGATAATGTAAATTGCTTCAATTGCACTCATTCGAAAAGAAATATAAGGTTACTAAATTCTTTTATCAAGGACATGGATCTTATGGAAGCTGCACTAATTACAGGCTGATACACTTGGTATGGATCAGGAAACAAAAAAAGTAAGCTGGATAGGGTTTTCTTTATTTCTCTTTGGACTGAGGACTCTGCATGGTACTGTAAATGTCTTAATAAAAGACATTCAGATCATAAAGCCATCATTTTTCAATCAAAAACAACAAATTGGGGACCTAAACCTATTAAGTTTTTTTTTATCATTGGCTAAAAAAAGAGGAAGTGAGAGAACTGGTCAAGAACTTTTGGGAATCAGAATTATCTATAGGGAATGGGAAGATAAACTATCATGAAGCTTTTAGGAAGATAAGGGTAAAGATTAACTCTTGGAACAAGAATGTAAAAAGTGGAACAAGTCCAATATACTCTCTGTTATGTTAGATGGAGTTTATCAGTCTGATCCTAATAACATTAAAGAGGCTTTCCTCAATCATTTTCAGAACTTCTTCAGTGCAAGGAAAGAATTTATTTGGTTATCTCTTGAGAACATGGAACTACAAAAATAATGGATGATGAAGCAATCTTCTTAGAGAGAAAAATAAACATTGAAGAGATGGAATGTGCAATCAATGAGTGTAATTCCAACAAGTCTCCAGGGCCTGATGGCATAAATTTTAAAGTTTTTAGATTCTGCTGGAACTTGTTCATAAATAACTTTTTTGAATTTGTGAGAAATTTCTGGGAATCAGGTAAACTACCAAAGGGCTACAATTCCTCATTAGCTTACTGAACTCATCATACAAGGTAAACTCCAAAGTCCTTGCTAACAGGCTAAAATAAGTGATGGACAGGCTCATAGCAGAGGAGCAGTCAACTTTCATAAAAGGGAGATTGATCTCGGATAATATCATGATTGCAAATGAAGATGTTGATTGGTTAAAAAGAAGGAAGAAAAAAGTTCTGCTTCTGAAACTAGACTTCTAAAAAGTATTCGACTCCGTCGACTGGAATTTTCTTCTTTCAGTTTTATAAAATAAATAAATTTCAGAGAAAAATGGATTAATTGGATTGAAGAATGCATCTCTACTGCTAGGATTTCAATCATAATAAATGGATCCCCTACACAGGAATTATCCCCGGAAAGAGGTTTGAGGCAGGGTGATCCCATTTCGCGCTTACTTTTTAATTTGGTTTCTCAAGTTTTCAACTCATTCATTGAAAAAGCTATAGAAAATAATATCTTTAAGGGCATTCAAGTGGGGAGGAATAAAATGGAGTTATCCATTCTTCAATTTGTGGATGATTCCCTCATTTTTCTAGAGGTTATTGCAAACTCTGTCATTGGTATAAAGAAAACACTGGAATGTTTTCAGCATACTTCTGCATTAAAAATCAACTTTGACAAAAGCTCATCATATAGTTTTGGAGTGGATAAAGGATTGGCTTTTATTTGGCAGAACATTTTGAAATGCTCTAAAGGTGTTTGGCCTATGAAGTACTTGGGATATAAACTTGGGGCCTCTCCTAAACAAAGATCCTTTTGGTCTCCTTTGATTGAGAAGTTTAAAGTAAAGCTTAGGAGCTAGAAAAGGGAGAACTTATCTATGGTAGGTAGAGCAATTCTGATTCAGTCTACTTTGAACAGTCTACCATGTTATTTGATGAATTTTGCTAGAATTCCTAAGTTAGTGATTGATGAGATTGATAAGATCAGGAGAGATTTCTTATGGAATCAAGATGAAAAGTCAAGGAAGCTTCATCTTATAGCTTGGGAAATAGTTTGTAGATCTAAATCAGCTGGTGGTTTGGGTCTAGGTTCTTTGAACTCTAAAAATCTAGCAATGCTACCTAAATGGACTTTCAGATGGATAGGTAACAGAAATGCACTATGGAGAAGGTTTCTGACTGCAGTGTAGGAAAGGACAATCAAAGACAAGGTGGAGTTTTGGAATATATCTGCTTCTTCTTCTAAATATTTAAAGGCCATCTTCTATCCTCATAAGGTTCAGAAAATGGCTTCTTTCTTAGCTTATGAAAATTTTAAATGGTGCATAGGTAATGGTAGGAGCATATCCTTTTGGTTAAATTAACTAGTCTGACTTGGGGATTCTTTGCTTTAGTTTTAAGAAACTATTCACACATTCCAAATTGGAAGAGTATAGCCTGAGATCAGTAGCAAACATCCTTACTAAGGAAGGCCAAAATTTGAGAAAGATATGGTCAAGAACTCCTTGTAACTGGGAACTACAAGAATGGGAATCCATTGTTCAGAATGTCAAGGAGTTAAAATTTAAGGATCATGCTGACTCCTTGTTTTGGATTTGCTCAAATAAATTACTCAAGGCAGGAAATGTGTATAAGGAGATAGAGGAACTTATTTCTAACAGCAAATGTGCCATAATCTGGGGATTTAATTGCATTCTAAAGATTAAGATCGTTTTATGGAAAATGGCTCTCAACATTTTGCCAACAAAAGAACTTCGAAACAAAGAAAGATACCTCTCCAGGATGGTTTTCCCTGTAGTTTGTGCAAATATGGAAATGAGGATATCAAACATCTATTTTTTATTGCACCTTGGCTTCTTGGTTCAATGATCTAGCGTTATCATGGTGGGGAATAGAAATTGTCTGGTGGAATGGCAATTCTCCTCCACCTTGGTGTTGGCTCAATTTGGTAAACCATAAATGGTCTAAAAAAGGGTGGAATCTTTTTGTAGCAGTAACCTTGTGGACTATTTGGCTTGCACGCAATGAATGCACTTTCAATAAAAGGTTTATCTCCAAAAAGGAATTTGCAATTTTGGCCAATGAGAGAATTTGCAGTTGGTCAGAGGCCATTGAAATTTTACAAAAAGAAGAGGTAGCTAAATGGAAAACAAATCCCAAAGACTAGTATTTGTCTAAGGATAAAAATGAAAGAGCACAGGCAATGAAGCTTGTAGAAAACACAATAGGCTGGAGTGCTTTTGTGGATGCTGCATGGTTGAAACCAAGCTCAAACAACTCCCATGCAGCTATAGGGAGAGTGATTAAAAATGAGGCTAAGAAGATTGTTTTCATTTTTTCAGGTCCTATAAAAGCAAATGATGCTTCAACGGTTGAAGAAGCTGCTTTGGGCTTCATTCTGAATGAGCTTTGTAAGAAGGATTTGGGCCGACAAACCATTGACTTCTTTTCAGACTCTAAGATGGTCATTAAACAAGCAAAGAAAGCCCAAAATCCCTTTTATATTGCAAGAAACCCATGCTGCAGGTTGGTTAAGGAAGTAGCCCAATCTCATAATTTTGTTTTCAGGTATACTTCTAGATTGCCGAATTCTGAAGCCCATTTTTTGGCCCAACAAGGATTACAAAGGAATTCATTTCTACATGGGTGATGCTAATTACGTAGAATTTAAATTCACAGGGAGAAGACAAAAGGGCATGACGTGTTTTGGTAAGTTGAAGAGGGAAAAGATTGTGGGTTGTGTTGTTTCCCTAGGTAAATCAAATGCATACTTAGAGGCATGTAATAATTACCTAGTGAGAGAATCAGAATTAAGGGCTATAAGTTTTCTTTTAAATCTAAGAGTTTCTCATTTTTCAGCCATAATCTGTCTCTCAGTTAAGATCAGTATGAAAACCTTTCATTTGCCTTCATCAAAAATGGGTTCTTAAGCTTGGAAAAAATATACTGTTGGTTTTCTTAAAATTAATGTTGCTACTAGGTTTGTTCCGTTGGATGGCCTGCCTCCCCATATCGGAAATGCAAATGGCACAGGTGGGATTATAAGAGATCATCATAGGAATTTTGTCGCTGGCTTTGCAGGTACTGAGGGTGTAGATGATCCAGCTCTAGTTAACCTAAAAGCTTGCATGTCCGGAATCAGACTGGCCTTTGGCATTCAAGACCCCTTCGATGAAAATAACATAATGCGCCTACATTTGGAAACCTCGGATGATTTGGCATACCAGGCAATTATGGACAAAGACATTTTTTTGGATGAAAGAGTGAGGCTCTTGTCGGATAAGATTCACGAGATGCTCGAAGATGCCAATAGTGGAGTGGTGAGGAGGTGTAGACCACATATAAACAAAGTTGCCGATCATTTGGTAGAGATTGGGTTGAATCATGCAACTAGGAATGTCTCTTTTGACGTGGTGCCAGTAGAAGTGATAGAGCTAATTAACCAGGACAATAATTTGGATATCGTTCTTGAACACAATAACAATTTCTGGGATGAGGTGATGGAACAAAGACAAGAAATAGAGCAACAAAATGGGGGTGACAACAACTGGCTAAACGGAGTTTGGGGTGATCCCGTTTGGGAGGCGGTAGTAGCATAAGAACAACAACCTGGTTGGGGTAATAATCTAGCATGGAATCAGGTGGGTCAGGAAGATGAAATTAATGGATTGATTATGGATGCTGGAAATGATGAAGTTCAAGCTATGGAAGCTGAGGCAATGGTGATTGGTAATGATAATGGAGGGGACGAGGCTGAAATAATTGATGACGGGTTAGGAGGAGAAGATGAGATGATGGGTTGAAGATTGGGCCTCTCTTTTGCTACTAATTTGTTAGCTTTGCTTCGGGCTTGTCTTAGTTGTTTAGGGGGTAAAATGGCTAATTAGTCACTGAACTCGGGACTAACTTACACTTTGGTCATCGCACTCAAAAAGCTTACAGTCAACTAATTGAACTAAAAAAAACTAACAAATAGGTTTGTCCCGTTAGTTAGAAGTTAAGTTAGACGGAATTGCTACAGTAATTGCTAGTTTGAGGTATGGAAATTGAAATTGGGCTAATCTTGGAGGGGATTTGGCCTTTTTGTTTAACTTTTGTAACCTCCTTTAGTGAATGAAATCAGCCTATTTAATAAAAAAAATCTCTCTTCTCATTAAATACTAATTTTTAATTAATTTTTTATTAATTTAATTTATAATAATAATAAAATAATATTTATGCATATATATATATATATATAATATTTTAAAATATATAATATTCCAATTAAATATGAAATATATATATATATTATATATAGATTTTGTTGGCCGCAAGATTCTTGCTTCCGGATCTATTCTTACCTGGTTATTTTAGTTAAACAATACTTAAGTAAAAAGTAACTTTTTTATTTATATTTTATTATTTTTAATATTAAAATACTAATTTTAGTTAAATAATATTTTATATTTTAATTCTAATTAATTATGTTTTTAATGTACATACTCATAATCAACCTTTTTCCTTATATCAGTATATTTTGTAATTAAAATTTTATTATACTGAAATAAATTTTTAATATATAAATAAAAATAAATATATGCTATATTTAAAACTAAATAATAGTATGGTTAAGTCAAGATCATTATCAATCTATTGTCTCTTTCGTATGTATAAATAAATTCTATGTATTATATATTAAATTAAGTATTTATATTTTTTAAAATAGTTATTTTAATTAAATAAAATATTAAATAGAATGATGATATCTAAACACCGATATATATTTAATAAAAATCTCTAATAGAATTATGTCTTTAGTACAGACAATATAGTTTTATATTTGTGTTATTTTTCCTTTTGAGTATTTTTATGGATCAAAATAATAAAGCAAAGTTTAGGGTTACCTGTCTCTCGTAAAGACTCAAAACTGTTCTCCCGGCTCCCTGAATGTCCGCCGAAAAACCTGCAAAAATTGGTGGGGGGTTGTCCCACCGGGGGACTCCAGGTGCAAGAATAAATAATCTGTATGAAATAATTCTCTCAATTAGAGCTAGAATTGTGTACCTGATTTATGAAAAATAATCCCCTTTATATAGCCGTTAATTAGGGTTTCAGATCCCTATTAGGAATTAGAATCCTATTATCTTTGGTAATTCCACTCACCTAATCTCTATATTTACTTGCACCCAAGACTAGGAATCATTATATGATTTACCTATCGGATTCGTTCCCTTATTAATTAAGGTTTCCACACCTCCTTATTAATTAATTAGTCGTATTGGGCCTCTGCCATATTAAGCTTACTAGGAATTTATCCCTTTTATTATTTAGGCTTCCATGCCTCAATTCGGATCCAGTCCGATCCGAATATAATTAAATAATATCCGTCTATAATTAATTGGGTCGACCCCTATTTTTGGGCCCCCTACATTTGCCCCTATTTTCGGGTTGATTTATCTCCTGGAAATATGATTCATATAAATAATAGGCTTTTTCCAAAATTTTCCATCCCCTGACCTTCCTCATAGGCTTAGGCGCCTAGGAGGTACTCCATTGAGCCTAATCGGCGGTTTTGGAAGGTGTTAAGGACCTCCCAAGGTGCTAGGCACCTATGAGGCCCCTTACCCACCTTACTTGGCGGTTTGGAGGATTTGCAAGGGTTTCTCTAGGCGCTAGGCGCCTAGGAGGCTTCCCTTTTTCCCCACTTGACATGTTTTATGTTGTTTTGGTGGTCTCCTAGATCTTTTGACACCCAATAGGTTCCTTTGAACTCTACTTGTTGTGTTTGTCAATTCTCAAGCCTCCTCCTAACCCCTTAGGTGCCTAGGAGGGTCTATTTTCCACCTCTTGATATGATTACGAATTCCCAACCTCCTAGGTCTCGGGCGTCTAAGAGGTTCTCATTCACCTCACTTGGCGTGATTATATATTCTCCAGGGTATCCCCTAGTTCTTAGGCGCCTAGGGGGATTTTTCCTCATTACTTTACAGATTTTATAAATATTTAAGTGCTCCCTAGATGCTGTGGCGCCTAGGAGCATCTCATGATCCAAACTCGATGGTTTTTTTAGGGTTTTTGAAATCTCCCTAGGCCATGCGTACCAAATTTATGAAAAATAATCCCCTTTATATAGCCGTAAATTAGGGTTTCAGACCCCTATTAGGAATTAGAATCCTATTATGTTTGGTAATTCCACTTACATTATCTCTTTATTTACTTGCACCCCAAGACTAGGAATCATTATATGATTTACCTTATAAATA
>JAUEJK010227210.1:0-16644 GCA_032274865.1 Eryngium alpinum
TAAAATATGCGGTTGATGTATAATTATAAAAGTTTTCCAGTTTTCCAAAAATGGTAAGTTTTCCAAGGAGCGCTCTCATATATATATATATATATAGCGAAATGGTGAAATTTCTTTAAATCCGTATAAATATTATTTATAGATGTGTCATTTGAATAAAGAGAAGTCGTAAATACATAACTTGAAGATGAATAAGTCTGAATTATACATGGAGTGTCATTTGATTGATTTTTTATTTTTTATAGTGCCTAAAATAAGAAGTTTATAGTAAGTACGTAATCGAGGATAAACTTAACCATATCAGGTGGATGCCACGTCAAAAACTAATAGACACAACAATACTCCACATCACCACTCCATTAAATTTCTTCAAAATTTAACGACTAACAGTGTATTGTATTTTTTTTTTGTTTAATGATTTGACTGCATGCCTACATTGTATAATAGTATATTATATATAAATATGTACATATGTAATATATTTATATATGTGTGCACGTGGTAGTAGGGTTAATAATATTAAATGACATCATTATGACATCATATGTGAGGGTAGTGTGTGGAATTATGTGTAAAATAGTACTCAGCAATTATTATTTAGATAGATATGGAAGTTTGTTTTACTATAGTGAAGTTTCTTTGCAACATGTAATGGGAAATAAAATTTTTTATTCATTTAAAAAAAAGGACTGTTACAAAGGACAGAAGGAAAATATAAATAAAAATATAAGTTTATTCTTCGCCCCCCGAGGATCCCTCGTCTGTATCCGTAGGAGCATCTCCTTCTTCAATGGGGCACTTCACCAGGATAAGGTCTAGCGTAGGGTACATCTTGGAAAGAAACTGCATACACAAAGCCAGTTATGGTTGTCCTCCTTTGGATACATTCTCTCGGCCGTAACATTCTTCCTCTGATGCTAAGCGTCCGATTTCAAATAGTCTTTGATGATCTGCCGTTGGTGATCCCTATCTTCTTATCGGAACCTAGCACCTAGCATTTTCCTCCACAAGGTTTTTCTGCCTAGGGCAAAGGTCCGAAAGCTTGTTGTTGGCAACAGCTAGCTCTCCTTGTAGGCGAGTTTCTTCTGTGTGGAGTAAGCAAGAATCTTCCCATAGCTTGTTCATTTGATGGGTACCATCTTGAAAGTATCCAGTAACCTGAGAAATAAAGTAGTTTTATCAGTAAAGGGGATTCAAAAGATTGCACAGGAGAAAAAGAAAAATAGATTAAGTGGAAGTCCTACATGAGCAATGGTCTGGGCGCCACTAAGGCCTATGAAGTTGACATGGAAGCTCTCCAAAGTACTCGTATCAGTAGGAGTAATGGAGCCCTCAAACCATTCGTGGGAAAGATGGGGGCTTGCTATGACGGACTCTTTGTTGCAAATGCCCCATTTTCCCAAAAAAAAGGAGTCATCGGGCTGGGGGCCAGAAGATGAGTCCCCCAACAGAGAAGTGCCCTTTCTTTTCCTTTGGGGACTCCTTACCACCCTCTGCGTGAGCTTTTCTCTTCTGAAGCATTGACTTTACTCACTCCAAGGCTACAAAATAAAAAGAGGAAGGAGAAATCAATCAAAGACAAAGGTGCTAGAATTATTAATACAACAAATGAATACTTACCAGCAGCAGATAGGTGGTTCAGCTCCAACCGCTAATACTCTTCCTCCCAGAGGATGGTCATGTATTGGAGTGATTTTCCACCCTCTTGGAGGAGTAGTACGGATTCTTCCTTCTTCGGACTCAGTTTTAATTGTTTCACGCGTCCCTAAATTCAGTACAAAAGTACTCCTGCCATTCGCCCATTTTCTAATGGATAAAGAAATACTTGCTTTTCCAGCCTTTGATAGAGTCCAGTATGGAGGCGGTGGAGAAGATGGGAGGGGTGTTGTTACAGTGTTCAATTGTAATCCAGCCTTCTTAAGGAGGATGGCAGTTCCTTAATTTAAAAATTGCACGGAAAATACCTATTGTTGGCTCCACCTTCTTGATTTTATAGATCCCAAAGAAGGTGAGGATCACCTTGTAGCCATTGGGATGCAGTTGGGCGGGGCAAATTCGGTCCTCCGCCAATAGACGACAGGTGAAGTCTGTGGAGGGGTTCAGAGCCCCGAAAGAAGGGATCCATTGAAGACGTAGAGGTTATGTTCCAAGAGCATGGACAGTCGAAGGCGGTCGGGTAAACTACTTCATAATTTCCGAATATATCGAAAGCGAGGGCCAATTCATCAATTTCCTCCCGAGTCAATGAACTTAGGTAATTGACATCGAGATGGATATTTGAAGGAACTCAATTGCTCTCTCAGCGAGGGGCCTGATCAAAGAGACTCGGGAGGAATGTTAAGGGCGGCCATGGAGAAGAATGTGTGAGAGAAGTGTTTTTGCTAAAGTGCTACAAAGAGAATTCTTTGAGAGTTGAGAGAAATCTTTCAGATATGATGGGAGTGAAAGAATGAAATAACTCTTTTACAGAGAAAAACGAAGATGGGGGGTCACTACGAGTGGTCAACGGTCAAAAGAAGCCCCTTGGCAATGCATGCCTCGGGGGCATTTGTGAAAGCGCTAAGTGCGTCTAAGATACGAAAAAAGGATCCCCTTGGTGGTGAACACCTCGGGGGCATTCGTGAAAGCGCTAAGTGCACATAAGATACAAAAAAGGAGCCCCTTAGCGGTGCACCCCTCGGGAGCATCCGTGAAAGTGCTAAGTGCGCCTAAGATATGACAAAAAAATGAGCCCCTTGGCGGTGCACACCTCGGGGGAATCCGTGAAAGCGCTAAGTGCGCCTAAGATACGAAAAAAGGAGCCCCTTTAGTGGTGCACACCTCAGGGGCATCTGTGAAAGCGCTAAGTGCGCCTAAGATACGAAGAAAGGAGCCCTTTGGCAGTGCACGCCTCGGGGGCATCCGTGAACGCACTAAGTGAGCCTAAGAAACTTGAACAAGGGCCACTTGGCGGTGTGTGCCTAGGGTTTGCACTCACTAAGTGTTAGGCATACATAAGCAAAGAGAAGAGAGTCCCCTTGGCGGTGTACGCATAAGGTTCCCCTCAAGAGAGCGCCAAGCGTGCCTAAGGGGGTTTCCCTAGGCGGTGCACGCTTCAGGTCCCCCCAAACGAGCGCTAAACGCGCCTAAGGGGGCTCCCCTTGGCGGTGCACGCCTCGGGTCCTCCCAAATGTGCGCTAAACATGCCTATGGGGGTTCACCTTGGCGATGCACCCCTCGGGTCCCTTGAAACAAGCGGTAAACTCGCCTAAGGGGGTTCCTCTTGGTGGTGCATACTTAGGGTCCCCCTGAGCAAACGTTGAACGCACCAAATGGTAACCACGTGGCAGAATGGATCTCTGGGGTACTCCCACGAAATGTGAAATGTTCCTGGAGTATAGTATCAAGCACCCTCTTCTGGGTATGTACTTAGTATGCGGATATCGGTTCCGGACGTATAATTTTCGGTATGATAAGTTCATATTTCTGCGGAATAAAATACCCCAAAAATAGGGGGCAAATGTTACCTAGAAATTGGATCCAAAATAATATCCGATGTGGATCATTAAAGAAGCCCAATACGGTACAAGCCCAAGAGAATGAGGTGGTGTAGAAATCCTAATCTTGGAGAATAAGTAAACAAAGGATAAAGAAAAGGTATTTACCGTAAAATAGGATATTGATTCATATTTCTAATCGAAAACCCTATTATTAAGCCTATATAAAAGGAATCAATTCTCAATCAGGTATGCAATTTCAGCTCTAATTCAAAGATTTACTCCCATTATTCTGACACTTATTCTTGGACCTGAGTCCTTCTGGTGGGACCACCCCCACCGGTTTTTGCAGGTTTTTCCCAACGAATGGATACAGGCGATTCAAGGCGAGAAGAACCTCGGTTTGGCAAGCTCTATTTCTGGTACGTAACATCTATGATGGATACTTCACCTCCTGGTCAATGATATCATTCATCTCATGTGCAATTTTTCTTCATTTATGTTATCCAGGCTTGTAATTCGGATCTATTTTAAAGCTAAGTTAATAACATGTGGATCTATTCATGTTACATCCTTGTATTGCCATTGCTTATCTACAAATGATGATGATATCAAAACATCTAGGGAATATAAGTGCTAATACTTGTACATATTTTTTTTTTGGGTAAGTTAATTTTTATTAGAAGAAAAGAATATACAAAGCAAAGGGGCATACCCCAGAAAAAACTAAACCATTACAAAGCCCAACTAGCTAAGGTAAACTTGTTGGCCTGTTTTTGAAACCATCTAGAGCTAACCAGCCTACATTTGATGTTTAGAATTATAGAGTGAATGAGGGAAACCACTGAAGAGATAGGGCCTGAGTCATGGGCTCTTGTATTCCTTTCTTTCCAGATAAGGTAGGCAAATGTCTGAATAGCCAGCTTGAGAAGCAGCCTTTGATGTTTAGGCATTGGAGCTGAAGAGATCAGGTCCACCATGGCAGACCAGGAGGGGCATATGGACATCTTTACTTTGCATTTGAGGAGTACCTGAGATAGAACAGCCTGAGAAAAAGGGCAGCTGAAAAAGAGGTGTTCTTGGTCTTCCTTTCCTCCAATACAAAAGAAGCATTGAGGAATTATTTGATTATTAAACTTAGACAATCTTTTTAAAGTAGGAATTCTGTTATGAAATAATGTCCACAATAAGAAAGCCTATCTTGGGACATCTAGCTTATACCACACCATAGAAAACCAAGGAACTTTAGGTTTAGGGTTCCTTAGGCTATGCCAAACAGCCTTTCTAGAAACCTTGCCACTTTTAATTCCATCCCAAAGCACCTGATCCCTGCAGTTAGGAAAAATTCTGATATTAACATTGAAGTCCTCTCTCCATTGGATCAAGCTCAGGTGGTTACCAGAAGGCAAACACCACATCCCCCTAGAGATAACTGCAGAAACCCTAGCTTCTTGACCTAGACCAGAGTTATGTATAGCATCCTGGGTAGCAGTCCAATCAACTTGCCAAGGGTCATACCATAATGAAATATTTGAGCCATCCCCAATAATGTAAGAGATAAGAGGTTTAGCTTCCACCCTCAACTGGAGAATTTTCCTTACTATCCAAGAACAGCCTGCTGGGATCTTACAAGACCAGAAGTTCTTTCTTTTTAACACATTGCTTCTGAACCAAGCAATCCAGAGAGAATGCTCATTAAAATTTACAATCCTCCACAACTGAAACATAACTTGAGCTTTGTTCCAGTCAAGAAGGTTCTTTAAACCTAAACCTCCTTCCTCCTTAGGCAAAGACAAGGTCTTCCAAGCAACTTTAGCTCCACCTTTATCCAAAGAAGACCCTTTCCAGAGGAACCTGACCATGATGTATTGGATGTTCCTGATGACTTTCTTTGGAAAGATGAAATGGGCAGACCAATATGACTGCATGGAAAATAGAATGGCCTTTATTAGAAGGACTCTACCAGCAAAGGATAAGGACTTGGCAGGCCAAGACATAGCTCTTTTAGTTAGAGCATCAATAAGTTTAAAGCAGTCTTGGATAGACAATCTTCTTGAAATGAGGGGGACTCCCAAAAACTTCAAAGGTAAAACTCCTTTTTGGAAACCAGAATTGACCAAGTACCTGTTGGATAAAGAAGAGTCTGTGTTAGCAAAAATGGCCTGACATTTTGAGGGATTAATTCTTAAACCTGAGAAGTTTCCAAAAGCTGATAATAAGGAGGTTATTGAGTCAAGAGAAGTCTGATCAGCTCTAGAAAAAATTAGGATGTCATCAGCAAAGAAAACATGGGAGGATTTGGATTCCCTTGCTTTCCAATGTAGTAGAATCTTTTTTGAAGCAACTGCATTGTCTAGCATTTTAGAGAGGGAGTACATAAGAATGACAAAAAGATAAGGAGATAGGGGATCTCCTTGTCTTAAGCCACAAGAACCTTTGAAGTAACCACAAAGCTCACCATTTACTTTAACAGAAAACATAGGATTGTCTATACAACCAAAGATCCATTTGATAAAAAGAGAGGGAAACTTCATTAAGTGGAGAATGATCAGGAGGGATTGCCTGTTAACAGAGTCAAAGGCTTTAGACAAGTCTATCTTTAGGGCACATCTTGGAGGACCAGAATTCTGATTGTAACTCCTGAGAATATCTTGAGCAATGAAAATGTTATCAGATATTGACCTCCCTTGAACAAAAGCAGATTGAGATAACCCAATGATAGAAGGCATAACTTTTTTCAATCTAGTGGCCAGGAGCTTTGATATACATTTATAAAAGGTTGTGCAACAAGAAATAGGTCTGAAGTCAGACATTGTATCAGGAGTTTTGACTTTAGGAACCAAGCAAATAGCAGTTGCATTAGCTTCTTTAGGAAGGTGGGAGACCTTAAAGAAATGCAAGACAACATTAAAAAAGTCCTCTTTAACTAAATCCCAAGAAATGAGGAAGAAGTTAACATTGAAACCATCAGGTCCAGGGCTTTTGTTTTTCTTCATAGACTTTAATGTAGCAAAGATTTCCTCCTTGGTAATTGGAGCAATAAGACTAGCACATGCTTCACAGAATCATGGCAACTTTGAAAATGATCCACTGCCACTTGCTTCATAGAATCATGCCCTTTAACCTCCAAGCCCTGGCTGTTTTTAATAGAAAAAATCTTTGAAGTGTTCCACCTTTGCTTTATTTTGTGAAAAAAGTATTGGGAATTAGAATCACCTTCCTTGAGCCATTGAACTCTTGATTTTTGCCTAAGCAAACTTTCTTCCTGGAGAGAGGATTCAAAGAATTGTTTTTGGAGATTGTTTAGGTCAAGAACTAGGTCTTGAGAAATACATCTAGGGTTTCTCTCCATCTGAGCCTGGATAAAAGAAATCTTGTCTTTGATAGAAGCTAGGTTAGAGTGAAGACTTCCATTGGTTTTGTTTAGCAAAAGCAGGCTCTTTTTAACATTCCTCAGCTTAGCAAAGAGTTTAAAAATAGGGTTACCAGAGACATGAATCATCCAGGAAGTAGAAACAATGTCATGGTAGCCTTCCAACTCAGAGAGGAAGTTAAAGAACTGGAAGGGTTTTGGATAGTGACTAGAGAAAAGAGAGCAAGAGAGCAATGCAGGGCTGTGATCAGAACTCCCCCAAGGCAAGAAGGATGCTTCAGCTCCCTCAAAAGAAGAAAACCAGTGGCTATTACCCATAACCCTATCTAGCTTTTTTAGAATAGGGTTAGTTGCACTACAATTCCACCAGGTAAAAAGATTGGCTGTACTTTTGTCCTCCAGGCCACAATTAAAAAGATAATCTCTAAACTCCATTATATCAGAATTGATGTGATCATTTCCACCAAACACCTCATTATTATCCAACATGACATTGAAATCTCCTAGAACACACTAAGGGCTGGTGGTATCAGAGATATTAGAAAGAGCTTCCCAAAGAGAACTCCTTAGAGAACCAAGATTCTGAGCACAAATAAAAGTTGCAAAAAATGAAGAATTTGTAGGTAAATAGGTGACTTTTCAATGAATAAGTTGATCAGTAGCCAGCAGTTTAGAAACTGACCAAATATGAGCATCATACCCTATCCAAATTCTGCCATTATGGTGAGCTTCATAATTAAAGATCCAAGTCCAGTTGGCATTTATTACATGAGAAACATGCAAGGCTCTATGTTCTTTAATTTTTGTTTCCAACAGACCAATAAATGAAATAGATTGACACATAATAAAATCCCTAATAATAACCTGTTTAGGCTGTTTATTCATACCCCTTACATTATAGCTTGCAAACTTAAACATTAGGAAATAAAAAGGGGAGGGGAACCTTTCTTTGAGCCTTGCTTCCTTCTTTTGGAAACCAAAGTGAAGCCATCATCATTCTTACCATCAAGAGAACTAGGGTTAGCTTGACCTAGTTGCAGCAAATACTTATTTTTCCCAATTTCATCAACATGTTTGATTTTTGTGACAAGGCCTTTGGGGGAAGGAGTGCTTTCATTCTCAGAAAGAGGAGAGCTCTCAATTCTAGGCTGAGGAGGGACTGCTTTGTTGATAAGACTTGTAACTGGAGCAACTTTATCACCATGGTCCTTAGGAGGAACTAAGACTAAGTCCACAGGGGTTTTATCCTTGTAACCAGGATCATCATTGGCTTTATGAGTCGGATCTTTTTTAGACTTTTTGGCTTCAAGATTCTGCACAAAGGTTTTCTCTACCCAACTTTTAGTAGAGCCAGAGATTGCTTTGACACATTGGTTATTAGTATGACCAAAGAGACAGCAATGATTGCATTTAGGAGGAAGACTAGGATACTCTACTTCCACTTGAACTTTAAGAACATTCTCTTGCTCATCCAAAATAGGGACTTCAACAGTAGTGGGAAAGTCTGAATCAGCTGAGAATTCCACACAAAGTCTAGCAAAACCCATTGGTTCCAGTCTTGCTGTTGTCTTATCAGTAAAAAGGGGTTTCCCCAAGCAAGAAGCCACATAACTAATCCCCTCTGTAGACCAGTAAGAAAAGGGAAGATTATGAAGTTTAATCCAAAGAGGCACAGTTTTAACTTTGTCCTTCTGGAAACTAGCTCCTTCAGACCAAGCTTTGAGCAATACATGCATATTCACTAGTTGCCAAGGACCAGAGGTTAGAATATAATTTTTCTCAGCTTCAGTATTGAATCTGAAGGTAAAAAGCCCATTAGAAGCAAGAAAAACTTTATTTAACCCTAGAGAACCCCAAACCCTAAGAGCTGAGGCCTCTACTTTTTTGAAATGAGGAGGAGTACCCAGGAAGTAACCTATGATGCTAGTAGACCAACTCTTGGGCTGTTTTCAGAAAGCTTTTTGGTGGGGAAACACACCTTTTCCCATTGGAAACAATAGGAGGGAAAAAAGACAAAGGGAGGGCTGAAAAGGACCGATGATCAGAATAATGTACTATGGCAGACCAGGAGATCTTGTTTGAAGATTTTATGGGAGATTTGTTTGTTGACAAAGGTAAGGAAGCATGCTCAGAGATAACTTTAGTATCAAAAGATTTGTGACTAGGGTTGACAGGATGGGAAGAAGACAAAATAGCTTTAGGGTTCAAAGTAGGGTTAGCATTACCTGAAAAGGAAAGAGTTTCTGCATTCACGAAAGCCCTTTTGGAAGAAGCTTCAGGAACCAAGGGAGCATTGGGGGAAGCCATTTGACCATTAACCAACCTTGAAGAATTTTGTGCTTGAGAAGAAGGATTAGAAAACCCTTGTGGATTGGCTTGAACCCTAGGATTTTTACCTTCAGAACCCTTAGACCTAGGAAGGATGAGAGGATTAGAAGGGCCAGGGCCAACCTTTGGGTTAACATCAGATTTAGAAGAGTTCAGAATCATATTATCATCCACTTTCCTGGATGAAGGGTTGAGATGGTTGTTTAACTCTGAGATAGAATACCCTTTTGAGGTAATAAAGTTAAGCAGTACTTGGTGACTCTTTCTAAGATTAATGGCCTATTCCCTCTCATTTGCAACCAACTGCTGAGATGCTGCAAAGACAGCCTCAATATTAGGGTTAAGAGTTTCCTCCAAAGAACCAGTTCTTGGACTGACCTGACCTTCCTCATGGTCAGAATCCATGAAAAGAGGAGTGAGAGAGTTAACCAAAGGAGCTTCCTCATGCTCGAGAACTTCCATAGAGCCATGAGCAAACTGATTATAAGCTTCCAACTCTTCTTGTTCCTTAACTAGGGCTGAAGAGTCAACAGAACCCTCAGATCTATAGCTATCACCAAACTTGGCAATAAACCCTTCAACATCAAGGGGAGAACCATTTGAGTCCACATTAGTATCCTGAGAAACCATGGCTGGAAATGGAGACAATCAGTAGGTGAAGGAAGAAGGAAAGAATGGTAGAAGGAAGAAGGAAGGAAGGAAGGAAGGAAGGAAGGAGGGGGAAAGGAGATGGCTGGTGAAAGAGGTTAGGGTTTTGTGTTTAGAGAGAATGGAGAGGATATTTTAGAGAGAGAAAACATTGTGTGATGACGACTTGTACAGAATTTACATAGCACATTCAATAAGGACATGATAATCTCAATAGTTGCCAATGCCAAGTTATAATGTTTAGATGTTTAGATATCATTTTTGAAAGCTAAATCCAGCTACAAGTCAAGCTATAAGGGTATTAAAGTGTTGGAAAGCTCAAAAAAAGTCAAGCTAAAACTGGCAGGGGAAATCCAAAAGTCGGGGGAAATTCCATGTCAGGGGAAAATGCCATCCGGGTATAAAAGAGAAGCAGTGGAAGTTAACTTCAGGGGAAATCCAACCTCAGGGGAGGTGAAGATTTTAAAGGAGGGTGGATCTTACCTCTGCCACCGTGATGCTTCTGAGTCGAAAGAATGCCGTCTTCTCCGGTAACTGGGGGATTTGGACTAAGGACTCAATAATGGGTCATCCGATGTTGGCCCAGGAATGGCCTGAGGGGCCCCTTACCCCTCAAGATAAGAATGCTATGGAGTCCCCGAGTCCCGACTCCCTTCGAAATTAATGTTCAAAGGGCTCAACCCTTGGCGCAGGTATGTTTTACACCTAACAGATTTATTTGAATGATACATGGGTTGTGATACTGACCTTCTTATTACTTTTCTTTTCGTGTAGCTGAACTGCTTCTTCCAAGCCGACGTTCATCAGATGAATAGGCTATGCGATGCTTCTGCCCAGAAAGACTTGAGGGCTACTGAATTGAGAGCTCAGATCTCGGCTACTTCAGTTCAATTTGCTAGACTTCTTCAGAAAAGGCGAGACTTGGAAGAGGAACGGAATCGTCTTCGACGTGAGGCAAGTGCTTACCATAATCGGGTCATCCGCGACTTCATTTCGTCGGACGAGAACAGACAGAGGAAGCAGGTTACTACCGCCAAAACGCGCCCTCAAGCGTACAATAGCTGCTGGGATGCCATTACGGATTCTCTTCACGAGCAACTACCGTCAGTTGATCTTTCCTCTCTAAGTTACCCGATGAAGAGATGATGCCCCCTCAGATACTGATGAAGAGGCTCTATAGACTTAGCTCTTGTCATGTATTTTTTTATATTATCCTTGTACGCCTGACATCCCTCCTCTTTGGATAAGAATAGATCCTCACTTGAACACCACATGTAATCTCCAAAAGCCTCCACGAATTTTGGCTTCAGGTCCCGGTAGCAACAAACTTCTTCTTCTGGCAGCTTCTCATACCATCTATAAGCCAACTTCTCCAAGGTTAAAGGGAGTACCTTACACTTGAGGTCTTCAAATATTTCTGGTCTCAGACTTTGAGATAACTCCTGCATATGAAGTATAGGGTCGGTCGTTCCCTCTTAATAGGGCAGACTGCTTGCATCAAAACCTTCAGGTAACTCCATGGTATGAATTTTCTTGGCGAATGGACTGCATAGCTCCTTGGTCCCTTCTATGTAGCGCCTAGTGTGAGATGCCCTCATTCTTGGAAACTCTTTATATCTGTTATGGAAGGATTGTAGTTTCCTCCCGCGATTGTTTGAAGCATACCCTTGAACCTCCTATGTCCCATCTAGTGTGGGGTAACTCACTGTGTCCTTCGACTGAGAAACCTTGGCTTCGAACCCTCGTAGCATTGGCCTTCCTAGTAGAGCAGTGTAAGCTGACCGCACCTTCACAACCATGAAAGTTAATATCCGAGTAACTCGATAAGAAGATGTCCCTAAAGTGACAGCCAAGGGAATACTCCCTTCTATCCAAACTTCCCTATTAGCCAGACCGAATATTGCCCCATTGTGCTCATTCAGATGTATGTCCAAGTATCTCAGTCGACGGAAGGTATCACAGAACAAAATGTTTACTGCTTTTCTCTTCGTCTACGAAGACTCCTTCTAACCTCATGCTAGCTATTTGGATACTGATCTCCCAAGAATCTCCCCTTCGAGCTATAGTCTTCGAATCCATTTATCTTCGAGGATCCATCTCCTCGTGGTCATCTAAGTGCAATACTTGCCCCCCAGTGACTTCACTCCTGATTCCTTCTACTGAACAAGCTCTCCCTATCTTCTAATCTCCCGGATGAATGCCTACTCCATTCTTCATTAGAAACTTTACCTGCAGATGATAGGTTGAAGCCATCGCTTTGAACTGATATAAGGCCACTCTTCCTAATATAGCATTATAGGCTGATGGAGCTTTCACCACCACGAAGTTCACCATCTGCACTGCTTCAGTGGAGCCTTGCTCCAAAGTGACGGGGAGTTTTATGGTTTCCTCGATTGGGACTTCTAATCCGTTGAACCCAAAGATTGATATAGCTGATAGGGTTAGTTGATTTTCTTGATATCCCATCTTCCAAAAGACTCTGTGAAATAGAACATCCACAGACACTTCTATATGCACCAACACCTTCATCACCGGAGTGTTGCCTATCACAAGCATGATGACTGAATCCCCTCCTATCATGGTCGTCAAAAGAAATCACTTGCTCAATGCGCGCTCTCTTACCCAGTTCTCCGATGTTCAGAACCTCTCAAATGTAGGCCTTCTGCGACCGATGGCTGGTTCTATAAACACTGGATCCTCCCTCTATCACCATGATGTGTGTCCCTCGGGCTTGGCCTCCTCTCTGGGGATTGGAACCTCGATCCTTGGCCTCTCCACCCGAAGTCTTCTTCACATACCTCGCTAAGCATCCCTTCTTCATCAGGAACTCAACCTCATCCATGAGATTGCAACAATCTTAAGTATCATGAGCATAACCCTTATGAAACTGGCAATAATAGTTCTTATTCCTTTTAGCCGGATCCGACTTGATCTCTGGCGGCCACTTGATGAACAGTTCCTTCTCAATTTCCATGAGTAACTTACTCCTGGTAGTAATCAATGGAGAGTAAGTCTTCCCTCTTCTCTCCAGTCTCTTGGACGGTACCTCTACTCTAGATTTCTTCTGGTTCTTCTCATGGCTCTCAGACTCCTTATGCTTCTTCCCCTCTTCTGGGATAACAATCTTCTTCAACGTTTCCTCCGCGGAGATGTATTTACCCGCACGGTGTTGTAACTCTTGCATGTTAAAATGGCTTCTTCTTAGCCAGGGACATCTGAAAAGCTTCATTAGTAGTACCTCTTTGCATGGCTACCATAGCCACAAACTGATTCAAATCTGGTACTTGTACGACTTGACTAGTGAACTGATCAATACTCCCTCAAAGTTTCATTAGGACCTTGAACTATATTCATCAAGGGATCCGAACTCCTAGCATGTGTCTTCCCGCTAATGAACTTACTGGTAAACTTATGCTCAAGGTCTGAGAAAGATACAACTGACCTTGGTGGTAGGGTTGCATACCATCTCTGCGCATCCTCTTCTAGGGTAGCCGGGAAAGCTCGAGACTTGCCAACATCACTGATAGGTTCCAGCAACAGAGAATCATTGAAAGAGCGAACGTGAGCATTGGGATCCCCTTTCCCATTGTACTTCTTGATTGCTGGGATTTTTGCTTCATGGGGGACTTTAGCCTTCATGAACTCCTCAATAAAAGGAGGATATGGGTTAGAGAAATCCTTGCTGCCACCCTCTGGAGTAGGTTCTCCTGTCTTCTGAACCTTGAACGTGGCTGTGTCCTTGGACTTCTGTTTGTTTCTGTTCTGATTTTCTATCTTCTCCTTGTCCAAGAACTCCTTCATCATCTGTGCCATTAAAGTTTTCAGGCATGCCTCTGTTAATGGTTTGTCACCTTGATCTCCTTGGCCCTCAGTCTGAGGGTTGGTCTTCTCTTCTCCTACAGCCGCATCCACCCCATCTTTTTCTCCTTTCTCAGCCAGCTCCTTGTCGAGGGCCTCTAGGTCAGCTAACAACTGTAACCTCTTTGTTTCTCGTGCTTTCTTCTTTAACTCCTCTGGGGTTGGGTTGTGCATCCCCGTCGGGTTTTTAGGCCCAGCATCACTATCGGTTCGGGTGGTCCGTGCACTGGAATGGGTATGCTGGGGCGGATCTTAACCGGCTAATGGTGTTGAAGTTCCCTCGTTGCAGTCATACAGAAAATCTGAGTGGTGCCAACAACATCTTTGTGGACTCCTATACCTCGAGAAGTTGGGAATTTAATTATTGAATGGTATGTAGATGGTACAGCTTGAACTGGTGTAATCCTTTCCTTCCCAATATAGTGTCATATACAGATGGGCTCTCCGCCAGCACGAATTCCAGAATCTTGGCTTCTTCTGTAGCTCCTTCTCTGAGGATCAGCGGAACGGGTATGATACCTTTAGCAGGGATTTCTCCTCCCCAAAATCCTATCAGAGGATTCCTAGCGTTTTCCAATCTTTGCAGTGGGAATCCCAATTTGATAAAGGTTTGGAATAACAGGACATTGACGGTAGCTCCGTTATCCATTAATATCTTCGTAGTCCATTGATTTTCCAATCGATCGGTTATTATCAGAGGATCCTCACACGAAGGTCGAACCTCTTCTAAATCTTCATCAACAAAGACGATGGGTTTGCTTGTCTCGCAGCCCTGGTTGCCCCCCAGAGCCCTGTTAAACTTGGATTCTTCTATTGATGGCTTTTTGTCCTGTTTCCCACAGACGACGCCAAATGTTACGGATCAAAATAAAGCTCTTAAATTAAGGTGTACTTGACTCTCGCGAAGGTCAGAAGCTGATCTCCAAGCTCCTCGAACGACCACCGGAAAACCTGTAAAATCGGTGGGGGGTTGTCCCACCGGGGGGACTCGGGTGCAAGAATAAGTAATCTGTATGACTGAATATTAACTGAGTTGGAGCTAACATTGCTTACATGATTATGAAGAATAATCCCCTTTATATAGGCGAGGATTAGGGTTTAGACCCCTATTAAGAATTAGAATCCTATTATACTTGGTAATTCTCTTTAACTTATCTCTTCTTTTCTTGCACCCCAAGACTAGGAATCATTACCTGATTTACCATATTAATATTAGGGTTTCTGCACCTCCTCATTAATTATTAGCCGTATTGGGCTTCATAGGAAATTTATTCATCTTATTAATTGGACCACCTCATCCTAATTCGGACCTAGACTGTACCTATCTAGGGTTTATTGGACTTATTGGGTCGATCTCTATTGTTGGGCCCCCTACAACTCCAAAAGATAGTAGTCTACTATTACTACTACTCAAATATCCAACTCTATATAGTCTACATGACCCATATTATTGAAACTGATAAAAAGATGGCGCACTTTACTTGTGCTCCTAGCATCCTTCCTCTTTGGATAGGAAAAAGTCCTCACTCGAACACCACTTGTAGTTCCCAAAAGCCTCCACGAATCTTCGCTTAAAGTCTCGGTAGCAGCAGACTTCTTCCTCCGGTAGCTTCTCATACCACCTATAGGCACACTTCTCCAAAGTCAACATGAGTACCTTACACTTGAGGTTTTCAGATATCTTTGGTCCCAGACTCTCAGACAACCCCTGCAGATGAAGTATTGGGTCGGTCCTCCCCCATAATAAGGCAAACGGCTAGCATCAAAGCCTTAAGGTAGCTCCATAGCTTGAATCCTCCTAGTAAAAGGGCTTCACAACTCCTTGGTCCCTTCTATGTAGCGTCTGGTATGAGATGCGATCATTCTTGGAAACTCTTTCTCTATTATTGAGGGCTTGCAATTTCCTCCCGCACTTGTCTAGATCATGCCCTTGAACCTCCTCTGTTCCATCTAAGGTGGGGTAACTTACCATGGCCTTCTCTTGAGAAACCTTGGCCTCGAACTCTCATAGCATAGGTCTTCCTAGTAGAGCAGTGTAGGCGGACCGCGTCTTCACAACCATAAAAGTCAATATCCAAGTAACATGATAAGGAGACGTTCCTAGAGTGACTGCCAATGGAACACTCCCCTCTATCCAAACCTCCCTATTTGCCAGACCAAATATCGCTCCATTGGGCTCACTCAAGTGTATGTCTAAGTATCCTAGTCGACGAAAGGTATCATAGAACAGAACATTTATCGCTTTTCCTTCATCCACGAAGACTCCTTCCAACTCCATTATGGCTATCTGGACATTAATCGCCCAAGGCTCTCCCATTCGAGGTCTAGCCTTCTGATCCACTCGCCTTCGAGGATCCATCTTCCTATGGTCTTCTAAATTCAATACTTGCCCCCTAGCGGCTCCACTCTTAATCGCTTCTACTGAACAAGCTATTCTTATCTTCTGGTCCCCTGGGTAAGTGCCTACTCCATTTTTTGTAGGGAATTTTACCTTCAGGTGATAGGTTGAAGCCACGACTTTGAACTGATGTAAGGCTAATCTCCCTAGTATTGCGTTATAGGCTGATGGAGCTTTCACTACCATGAAGTTCACAATATGTATTGCTTCAGTAGAGCCTTGTCCTAGAGTGACGGGGAGCTTTATGGTTCCTTCAATTGGGACATCCAATCCATTGAACTCGAAAATTGACACAGTCTACGGAGTTAATTGGCTTTCTTGATATCCCATCTTCAAAAAGACTAAGAAAAAGAACGTCAACAGATGCTCTTATGTCCACCAACACCTTCATCACCGGAGTGTTGCCTATCACAGGAATGATAACCAGAAGATCTTCATGACGATTGTTAGGTTTGCATGAGTTATGTGTAGATGACGATGTCATTCGAAGCATTCTAAATAAGAGTTTATACTTGTATAGTTTCATTTAAACTCAGTGAATAAGGACCTTGTTACTCAATAGT
>JAUEJK010227211.1:0-10344 GCA_032274865.1 Eryngium alpinum
CTCACACACACTGTACACTCACATACACTATACATACTGCACACACTCACAAACACACTGCACATACTTACATATACTGCACACACTGCACACACACACACTGCACGCACTCACACACACTGCACACACTTTCACACACACACATTACACATACTTTCACATTGCACACACACTCACTGCACACACATTGCACACACACTGTACACACATATTTTCACACACACTGTGCACACACACACACTGCACACACACACTCTCTCACACATACTCACACACACTGCACACACATAGTAATATATTAATATGCAAATAAGGAAGTTATATTTTTAATTATTGTGTAATTATTGAAAATATTTTAATATATATAAATTAAATTATATAATATAATCAAATCAATCACAGCCATTAATTTGTGTCTAATCTAATGGTTATTAAGAGTTTTCCGTTTTTCAAATGGGGGTGTTTTCCATTGAACATTCTCCTATATATATATATAAAATATATATGTAGTTTGTTCTCTAGATCTATTTAAAGAATTTTCAATTTTCGTTCGAAAGCAAAGTTTATAGATCTGGATTCAAGTTGATCTTGTGAGTTCGTCTTCTTCATTTGATGATTCTTGTAGTTACGGCGGAGAGAGTGTAACTTTTATGGGCGACTACACATTTATAATATTTTGATTAGTGGAAGACTGATTTCTTCAAGTTTAGATCTAGGGTTTTCTTTTATTTATGTATCTTAGTTTTGGTGTATAATACATCTTTTTGCTTTATGCACTTATCTCTCTTGGAATCCTATTTTTTTGTGAACAACTTTGGTTAGATTGATACACTCCAGTGATTCCTCCCACTTGCTTAAGGTGTTAATAAATTTAATTCATAGTTTTTATAAAAATTGAGGATTTCATCTGTTCTTCAGTTGTAGTGATGGATTAGAAATACACTAGTTGTGTTATAATTTCTAGATAGTAATTTTTTTTCCTCTTAATCTATAAGTTGAGAGAAAAAATAATTTACAATCTTGTGCTTGTACCTCAGTTTAAGAAGTTTCTCTTATGAATAAATAAGTATTTGTAAAAAAAAAAGAACAATTTCTGTTATGAATTTTACTTTATACTTCTTTCCATTATCAAAATTTGGCCATCCACTTTTAAACACGATTCCATTAAGATCACTTCTAGCAATTCAAAACACTCTTAGGTGGACAAAGTACCAAAACACGATTCTCAAGCTAGTTTTACAACTACTTCTCTTATGATTAGAAAAACAAAGTGTCTATAATGTCGTTCAAGTTACCAAAAAAATGGATATTTGAAGAGATCTTTTGCTGTAAAGTTTCAGGTCTGATTTCGACATTTGTTCAACTTCTTCTGAAATTAAAATAATATTAATTGGAGAGATCATGCAACAACTTTAGGGCTCATATGAAACAACCTATTCTTCAATTAAGTACCATATTTTGGTCCTTTCTATACTACATGATATACATGTGATATATGTATATACAATAAAATTATTAGTTAAAAATTATAGAACGGACTTTGAATTTTTGATAAAATTGACAATAATATAATGAAAGTAGATGTGTATGATATTAATTACAATTAATAATTGTTAAATACCTCAGTTTTTTTTGTGCATATTAAAGTAATAGGGAGAAGGAGTATACACAGTTCTACACGCCTATTTAATTGTTGAAACGCGTAGAGTGCAAACATAGTGTTGTGCTGTGTTGATGCCGAATCTGGTAAAGTCTGCTTCAAGAACCTGTAACCTGCAAAACAGACGAAGGCGGGGCTAAATCCCCTGATTTACCTCCGGCGTGAGAATCAGTCACGGGTAATCTGTATAGAATAATGTGTATATAAAATAACGTAACGATATCACCTTATATACAGATCCAGAATCCTTCTTCTAATTGGAGATGTACCTGAGAATATAATTCTATTAGGGTTAGTAAATAAGCCACCGACTTAGTGGGCTAATAACCCAATAAGGCACCCAGATATCTGAACATGGACTGCAATCCAACCCTAGATGGGCCGACCGACCGACCTGGGCCCATTGGGCTAATCAACTGGGCTGGGCCTACAGCCCCCTATTCCTACAAGCCCCCAAGTGTGACATAGACAAGTCGATGTAACACTTAATCAAAAGTACGTAATCGTTACGTCGGATGACCGAACCAATTGAACAGTCAATCAAACCCAATTATTGGCAAAGTAAAGTATACTGGTAAGTACTCATCATCAATCTGACCGACCGATCCAAATATTAAATGAATCGTGTCGTATATGCCTAGACACGTGTCAAGTATCCACGGAAGGCAATGAAACGGTAAAAAAAATCCAAACCATTGATTTCAAAAGTCATAATGCAAGATACATATAATTTCCTCCCTCCCATTTCCCTAATCTTTTAACTGCAAATAGAGAAAAAAGAAAGAAAACGAAGAAAGGCGTAAAGAATACAAGAAGCGAACCCTAGATTCAAATCAAATCTTTGAATTTTGATCCACAAACCCCTTTATAGGTATGATTCTTCATCATCTCTTTGATAATACGTGCATATTCATCATGATTTCACTGCTCACTCACTGTCTATGCAAAAACACACACACTGTGCACACACAATTAGGAATATGTTATTTTGACATGTTTAGGAGTGTAAATGGATGTAAATAATCATGAAATATGTATTGAAATATGAAATTTTGTTAGAAAAATGCCTGAAAAAATGAGGTTTGGAGTTTGAATCTTAAAACCCTAATTTTCCGGCTAATCGTTGCTGTCGACGGTGCCACCGTTCTGGTGGCGGCGCGTGGCTGTACCATCAGTCTATATATATATTGTT
This sequence comes from Eryngium alpinum, assembly GCA_032274865.1. Taxonomy (NCBI): domain Eukaryota; kingdom Viridiplantae; phylum Streptophyta; class Magnoliopsida; order Apiales; family Apiaceae; genus Eryngium; species Eryngium alpinum. The sequence goes on from JAUEJK010227211.1 coordinate 2,853, forward strand.
CGGTCGGTCAGATGCACTTCTACTCGGTAATTTATTATTATTTGATAGATGCCAATTGTTTTGTCTCAGGCGACCGACCTAACACCTTTAGAATACTATTTAGGTAACCCAAAAGATTCCAGCCCAGAAGTGTCTTCGATTCCTAGAAACTTAGAATTAATGGACGACCGGCCGATCCAACAAACCAAGCCCCAACCCAAAGTTGGTCCTTCTAGCCAACCGTCCGAACAACTTAAGCAATCGTCTACTACCCCGACCGACCCAAACCTTTACCCGATAGCAACCGGTTCTAAATTCACCAATGCCTCTGTATATCTCCATTTCAATACAGAAAGTGACTTGACCAAAGAAAAAGTAGAAGAAATAGAAGATTCCTTCCCCTTAGGTGATGGGTACTTTTATCTTAAGGCCGCTAAAAGTGAAAGACTGACTGACTATGTTAGGGTAGACCAATTTAGTGCGGTCAGGGTCAGTATACAACATTTATAGTGCGGCCTTAGGTTTCCTTTACACGAGTTCATACATGCATTTCTAAGGGAATTCGGGATTAGTATTTTTCAGCTCTTACCAAACTCTTACACCATCCTGAACAACTTTATTGGGAGATGTAAAGAGGCTGTGTTGTTCCAACCACTAGACTACTCCTTACCCATTACCGTTTCAATAGAGATGGCCAGGGCGGTGCCCATCATCTTATGTTAAGAAATAACAAGCCCAAGTGGACAGAAACAGTTAGTAGTACTAAGGGCAAAGATCGTCAGTGGCTTTGGGTAGTAGGAACCGACCTGCAAGATTTTACCCATTGGAGATCATTCGACCTGCCCAGAAAACCCAAAATATCCTCAGCCGAGAAGAATGAATATAACAAGTTATTGGCTAAGGAAGAGCTGATGAAGTTGGCTACCGTCCAATCAAATGAATATCTGGAAGAGATTGGATGTGCATATCTGACTGACCGAACTAATTTTAATTATTATATTTATTTTTATCTGACCGAGCTAAAATACTTATCTTCTTTTTATTGTTGCAGTAATGGGAAAGTTTAATAGAGATCATACGAGGGCCCACCAAGCGTCCAAAGACGCAAAAAAGCAAACCCAATCTAACTCTCAAACAACTAAAAAACCACCCGAGCAGACTGGGGAGACTATTCCCGAGCAACACAAGGAAGTCTAGTCCAAACGGACTAAGGAACAAGAGAAAAGACCCCGCACCAATGTGGAAGAGTATGAATAACCTCCATCCAAACTTCTAAGGTTAGGCCAAATGGCCGACCAAATCGCTGATATGGAGAACTATGCTAGGTTAGCTGGCGAGGTAGAACTTCATGTCGGGGCCGAACTGGCTATGAAAACTGTTTGCAAAAAGGATTTGACCGTTATGAAAGAGATGGGAACGACATCTCTTGTAAACCACACAATGGCGCATACGACACAGGTATAACCCAACCTAAATTTCCTTTGAAACAAAACTTAACTTTTAGTTCGGTCTAACGTTTTATTGCTTACAGATGATGAGCTTTCTCGGTGGTGCTGCTACTGTCATCATCGCCGAGCTGAAGGAGAAGGACAATACTGTACAAGATGCCCGGATCGCTCAGGCCAATGAAGTAGATGTCAACCGGAGAGCTTCAGCAGCTGAGAAGAAACTTGAGTTAGCCGAGAGCCGAGCAAATGAAGCTGAAGGAGCATTGTCTTTGTTAAAGAAAGAGCTGCTCGAGGTGAAGAAGGAGAGAGATAGCTTGAGTAGGAAGCTCAGCCAGCAGGAGAAAAAAGTTCTTAAAGAAGTTACCCAAGCAAAGGATGCCGAGCTGAGCTACTACAACGGGGGAATGGCCGATATCCTAAGGCAACTTAGAGATAAAGGTCTTCCTTATCAGGATTTTCTTATGGAGCTGAACAAGGATGTTCTAGTCCAAATGGACGAAGAGGCACTACAACCGGATGAGCCATCCGAGCCGGACGAACCTGACACTCCTCCTCATTTGCCGAGCAAAAAGACCCAAGAAACCAAGACTTAGGAACGCCTAAGTGAAAATTTGTAGTCTATTTTGATCGGCCTCGAGCCAAGACATTTTATTCTACCGATCGACCTAATACTATTGATTTATTTTTGCTCAATTAATTTGCTATTTATTTTTACTAAAATCCATATTAAATACTTATATTTACACAAATCACCCTATCAGAGCAAAAATAACCAAGTATAAAAATATAATTGGCCGACCGAATCAAATAGTAATGTACTTTACTAAACCGATTGGTAAAATATCTTATTCGTTTTAAAAGTAAATTTATTTCATTGCTAAATTCACTCTGGCACTTTATACATTAAATGCGTAAGATTACCGACCGAATGAATTAATGAAATAAATTTGTTGTTGGTTTTATATAAATATTTACCACCGAACGAACGAACTAACATAATATGATTGCAATATATTTAAGCAAGGAGGTCTAACCCAAAAATGCAGATACATCGAATTACCTTCCCGGTCAATCATGATGTTTTATCGTGCTAAGTATTTTGTCCAGTCGGACGTAGGTAAATACAAAGTACCTGTCATTTTAATTGATATTGACGTATGGATAAATTAAGATAATTTGTCCATGGTTCATGTCAATGTAATGTTACACATCTATGAGCTACGGAAGGGACATAGATCGCCGTCGCGAATGTCATCTCATCCATCGATGCTCTGGGTAAGTTGTCCGGGCGCCTAGGCGGTCGACTAGATGAGGGTTTTCATGTCCATCACAGACGTGCCCACATCTCCATCATATCGAACCCATTTTGTAACAATTATAATAACTCAATAAGTAACTTGATCAAATAAACTTGTGTATTTGAATTTCCTCTGAATCTTAATGTATTGAAAACAAACCTCAATATATTGAAAATTGAATCTCAGTGTATTGAAATTATACTCCAATGTATTTGAAAATCATGTAAATATATAAGCCCCCAGGTATCGGACCAGGCGAAAGTTAGTCCGGTCGGATAGCTTGAAGGTCAAAAAGAAAAACTAATAGTTGCTATAGTTGCAATCTTTATTGTAAACAAGAAATAAAAATATAACTACTGATAGTACTTTCTGAGATGGGCAGCATTCCATGTATTCTTGATTGGCTGACCGTCTAAAGTTTCCAGCTTGCAAGTCCCAGAATAAGGCATCGACACTATTTTGTACGGTCCTTCCCAATTCGGCATTAGCTTGCCTTTCTTATCCTGGGCTAAACTTCTCTAAGGACTAAATCACCAACCCCGAAGGATCGTTTCCGAATGGTAGCATCATAATATTGAGCAACCCTTTGTTGATATGTTGCCATCCTATCTACCATCTCGTCCCTCAGCTCTTCTGCCAGGTCTTTATCCAGTCTTATACCTTCGTCGTTGGCTTCTAAATTGAAACAAATATTCCGATATGAAGGAATACCTACCTCAATGGGTAGCAAAGCTTCTGTTCCATATGCCAAACGAAACGGGGTCTCACCTGTTACCGTCCGAGGAGTCGTACGGTAAGCCCATAGAACTGAATACAACTCATCCGCCCATAGGCCCTTAACATCAAAGTGTCTCTTTTCCACCCCTTTAAATAGAGCTTTATTAGTTCTTTCCACCTATCCATTTGTCTGAGGATATCCGATCGAAGCTGTTTGATGGTTAATTCCCCAGTGATTCAAAACGGCAGTAAACTTTCGATCAGCGAATTGAGTACCATTATCAGAAACAATAATTTTTGGAACTCCAAACCTGAAAATCAGACATTCCAGCACAAATTTCTCGCATTGGGCCTCAGTGATGCTAGATAATGGACGAGCTTCTGCCCACTTGGTCATATAGTTGACTGCTATAATATAATACATAACGTTTCCTTTAGATCGAGGAAGTTTTCCAACAATGTCGACTCCCCACATAGCAAATGGGACGGGACTCAGAATAGGCATTAACTAAGTGGAAACTCTTCTAGGGATATTAGAATATATCTGGCATTTATGATAATGTTTGGCGTAGTCTACACAATCTGCTCTAATAGTCGGCTAATAATATCCCCGATGCATAATTTTCAAGGCCAGAGCCTTGCCTGCTACATGATCAGCACACAGACCCTCATGTACTTCTTTAATTGCTTTCTCAGCCTCCTCCGGGGTTAAACAGCAAAGTAATGGCTGACTAAGCGACTTCCGGTATAGAACTCCATTTATAGTAACATAACTAGCTGCCTTGTACCGAATCTTCCTAGCCTCTACAGCATCCAAAGGACAAATGCCATTATCCAAATAAGCTTTTATCGGGGTCATCCAGTTGGCAGCTTAGTAAATCGGCAATATAGTATTTTTACCAACTGCAGGTGAAGTTATCTTGGTCACATAAACAGAACCTTCTAACTTGTCAATCTCCTCATCAGACAAGTGAGAAAGGGAATCAGCTTTCTGGTTTTCTTCTCTGTTTATTCCCACAAGCTTAAAAAATTGGAATTGTTCGGCCAAACGTTTAACCTTAACAGCGTATGCTTTCAACTTTTCATATTTTTGCTCGTATTCTCCTGAATAATGTTTAACAACAAGCTGGGAATCAGAATAAACTTGCAATGAATTTACCTGTACTGCGATGGCAAGCTTCATCCCAGCAATAAGAGCCTCATACTCAGCTTCGTTGTTTGTTAGGTGGAAGGAAGACCTGATTGCCTGACTTATTTCAAATCCTTCCGGACTTATTAGTATCATTCCAGCACCATACTTCCCCTTTCCAACAGATCCATCGACGTACATAGTCCATATTTTCTTGATAGGCGGGTCGGGAATTTCGTCCGGTCGGTCGGGTGTTAGAATCTCCGTTGGTGTAGAGAATTGACATTCCATAACAAAATCAGCCAGGGCTTGAGCTTTGATAGCTGTTCTAGGTTTATAAACCAAATCATATTCTCCTAACTCGATAGCCCAAACAGTCATCCGTCCGGATGTCTCAACCTTCTGCAGTATCCTCTTCAAAGGTTGGTCGGTGATTACTTTTATAGTTCTGCCCTGGAAGTAATGCCTTAATTTTATTGTTGCAGTAACCAATCTGAGAGCTACTTTCTCAATGTTTAGATACCTTAATTGCATCCCCGAAAGCATGGCTGATATAAAATACCAGTTTTTGAACATCTCCTTCTTCTTTAACCAGTACTGCTGCTACCGATTTGTCTGAAATGGCTAAGTAGAGCTGCAATGCATCTGTTGGTCTAGGTTTCGTAAGCAGAGGAGGAGTATTCAAATATTCCTTTATCTTCTCAAAAGCTGCAGAGCATTCATTCGACCAAACAAAATATTTATTTCCCCTCAAAGTGTAGAAGAACGGAAGTGAGCGCTCAGCTGACCTGGAGATGAACCTTCTAAGAGCTGCCAGTCCGGTCAAAATCTGGACTTCTTTTTTAGTAGAGGGTGCTTCCATGTCAATGATGGCTCTGATCTTCTCGGGATTGGCTTCAATGCCTCTCTGACTGACCATATACCCCAAAAATTTCCAGACGAAACTCCAAAAGTGCACTTGGTGGGATTGATCCTCATCTCATTGTCCCTCAAAGCCTGGAAGCATTCTCTGAGGTCCTTAATATGGTCGTTGTCCTGAATTTTGACAATTATATCATCTACATAACATTCCATATTTCTACCAATCTGTTTTATGAATACTTTATTAATTATCCTCTCATATATAGTCCCCGTATTAATCATTCTGAAGGGCATCTTAATGTACGCATATGTGCCGTTTGGAGTGATGAATACAGTTTTAGGAATGTCCTCCTTCCGCATGGCAATCTGATGGTACCCAGAAAAAGCATCCAAAAAGCTAAGTAGAGAGAATCCGACAGTGGCATCAATCAACTGGTCAATACTCGGAAGAGGATAATGATCCTTCAGGTAGGCTTTGTTCAAGTCTGTATAGTCTACACACATCCGTTACTTGTCATTTTTCTTCTTCACCACAACCACATTAGCTAACCATTCAGGGTAGCTAATCTCCTTAATAAATTTCGCCTTAAGCAACTTGGATAGTTCTTCTTCTATCACTTTCTGTCTTTCAGGAGCAAAATTTCTTTTCTTCTGTTTGACTGGTCGGCTACCTGGCACTATATTGAGTTTATGCTTGGCAATGTTTCTGTTTATTCCAGGAAAGTCTTCAGGTCCCCAAGCAAAAATATCTGAATACTCTCTAAGAAGATCTACCAACTGGTTTTTTAGTTCGGTCGGCAAACCAACCCCAATGCTCACCAACTTTTCTTTACTTCCAGGTATCAGTTCAACCGTTTCAGTCTCCATTGCCAGTTCAGCAATTGGTTTGGTCAGCCGGTCATCAAAGTAACCTTTCCCAATTGACAGAGTTCTTTTACCGCCCATATCTCTGTCATCAGTGCTTCTATCTTTGCTTCTCCTTGGTTTCTTTTCATATGGATCCTCATTATCCTTACCCTGCCTAGTGGGGATTGAAATTTCTTCCAACATGATTTACCGGGAAACTGCCTGATCTCCAGCTATTGTCCCAACTCTTTTTTTAGTTGGGAATTTAAGTTTCAAGTGAAGTATATAATAGATAACCTGAAAAGAAATAAGAAAAGGTCTGCCAACAATCATATTGTAAGGAGAAAAAACATCTACCACATAATAGAGGATCTCTTGGGAGGCTATGAACGGGGCATTTCCTATTGTTTTTCGAAGTGTTATCTGGCTAAGAATCTGAACAGGATGACCATTAAAAGATCGGAGTGGAGGATCTGGGCATGGCTCCATATTCTGACCGGACAGATTCATCTGATCATAAGTCTTCTTGAAGATCAAATTGACTGAAGCTCCGCTATCCATCATTACCTTATGAATCTTGTTTCTGGATACCACCATGTTGAAAACAAGTGAATCAACATGTGGCCGAGCAACACCTTCGAAATCGTCCTGGGTGAATGTGATGGGATACTTCTGTTTGGGGAAATCTATACCCTTACTGACATTATTAACCTCCCTGGCATATTTTCGCTTTGCTGATCTCATATTCTTACCCAGGATTGAGCCCCCAGAGATTGTTTTTACTTCTCCCAATAATCCATCTGAAGAGCTGTCTAGAGATCGGCTTTTCCTATTATTTTTCTGATCATTATTTTTCTATTCCTTATTCTTTTCCTCTTTCTTGCCTTTCACAAATTTCTTCAATTCACCCTTCTGGATCAATCTTAAAATCAACCTTTTTAGACTGTAACAATCTTCGGTGGTATGACCGCGATCTTCATGATAATCACACCACTTATATGATTTTTGATTAAACTTGGAATTTTTCACCTTGCGAGGTTTTTTTGTAATTATCTTCTTTTTTCAGAACCGCTAAAATCTCAGCCCTGGGTGCATTGAGAGGCGTATATTGCCGCCTTTGTTGTTCATCAAATCTCCTTGTTACGTATCAAAAACTAACACCAAATATCGATTACCTGATGATCCAAAAGCTCCAAAGCGGCTCTCCTTGTTCC
>JAUEJK010227318.1:0-10343 GCA_032274865.1 Eryngium alpinum
GTGGAGAAAGGAGAGGTGATAGTATAATATTGCTACTAGTACTGTCTCTAGCTAGCTTCTGTTGCTGCTTTAATTGGTAAAAGTTTTTCTGATTTCATTTCATTTTAAGTTTTCTTTTAAAGAGTATAATATGTGATGGCTCAACTGCTGCCAATTCTTAGCTCTCTTTAAATAAACTGATAGGAATTATGTAAAAGTATAAGGCTTAGCATAATAACCTGAGTTGCATTACAATTTTTAAGTGCTGTTATTTGTCTATTCCTTCAATCAAGTATAGAGCTCAAATACACCCCAAACTTCATTTTAACCCTTCTGTTCACTAAGGATATTTTCGATGGACTACTTACATGAGAAAACTAGGGCTTGCCATCAACTTCCGACGGATAACAGAATCTCCGGTGATAATTGTCCAACATTTTCCGATAGCCACCAAATCTGTTAAGTATTCACCCAATCAAACTCTATTAGTTTCCGACAGAACCACCTGTCACAATTTTTCTGTCACCGTTAGAAATAAATTATTTTATATTCAATAACTTGTGACGGAATCTAATATTGCATGGAAGTTGCAATTCAAAAATATTTTGTTATATTTCTGATGGATGAGTTGGCAATTCTCACAAACCAAATTTAAATTGATTAGACAGATAATATAATATTAGACAAGTAACGAGGGATTATACATATTTAGTAAGAAACTTATCAAGAACATAAATCTAACATTCTTCCTCGAATTTAGGCAGATGTCATATCCTTAGTAAGTTATTTATCAATAAAAATAAATAAATAAATAATCAATAAATGTGCTAATTATTTTGGAAAGTGGGTAGTCGAAACTGCAGCAGAAATGCATAACACTTAATTTATAAAGTATATTAAAAGGAAGAGGAATGGATTTGTGTGAATTTATTTGACAAAAGTTGGAGAATCCAACTTTCGGAAATGGACAAAAAAAGTCCATATAAGCTGCCGGCTCATTTTCACCAAACAGTTTTTAAGCCCCTTGAAGTTGGGCTGAAAAATCTAAGTTGGATTTAAGGAGCCCCAAACACCCCCATAGTATTTTCATTCGGAAATGACATAATTACAGAGATTATTCAGTTACTTATTCTTGCACTTGAGTCCTTCCGATGGGATCACCTCCACCGATTTTTGCAGGTTATCCGGGGATTGATTGCTAAGTTCGAGGAGATCAGCTTCATATATTCTCCTAGTCAGTACGATTTATTTTAGCATATTATTTTGATCTGTAACACCATCTTTAGATGATGATGTATTGCTAAAATTGATTCTTGATGTTTGGCAGCCTCTAGCTGACTAGAGAAGACAATTGTACTCCCATTATTGATTTATAGTGTAAGAGTTTTAGCTTGAGGTTGTTTTGCCTCACATTGAGGGTTATTCCACCTAAAATTTGGTGTTCTGTTTGCTTGTTATTTTTGCTTAATTATTGATTACTTCCATATAATTGGTATTGGCAAGAGTTATGAGACTCTCTCACACAAGACATGGGCACGTCTCACGAATAATTTTTGAGTGTGTTAGTTGTGGGAAGATACATGGTGTTATTTGTGGGAAGATACAGAAGACTCTTGTATACAATACGTGTGCATGTCTTGTGAAAGACCGCGAAGGTTTGTTGAGCGTGGGCACGCGATCTACTGAAACTAGTCTTCTGATCCTGTCTTTGTGGTCTCATTTTCTCAACAAAGTGGTAGTGTAGCTTGGTTCGATAATTATGGAGGTTAATCATACTCCAATGATTTATCCGAATGTGTCTAATTTTCATGTGTGGAAGGGCAAACTGAAAGATCTGTTATATGTGAAACAGTATAATCAACAAGTACTTACAACTGAGAACCGATGCATGAAACCGATGAAGAATAAACCATACTTCAGAGGCAAGTGTGTGGATATATTTGACAATGGGTTGATGACAATGTTTACACTTATATTTGTGGAGAGACTGCTAAGTATTTCAATTGCAATCTATAATGATGATGATAACAAAACAGTTAGGAAAATAAGTGCTATTACTTGTAAAGAATTTACATAGCACATTTAATAAAAGACTTGGTAATCTCAAAAGTTGCCAATGTCAAGTTGTATTGTTTAGATGATTAAGTATCAATGTGAAGAGTTTAATCTAGCTACAAATCAAGCCTGAAGGGTTTTAAAGTGTTAGAAAGCTCAAGAAAGATTAAGCTAAACCTGGCAGTGGAAAATCCAAGGAGAAGTGGAAAACCAAAGCAATGGAAATCCAAAGCAGTGGAAATCCAAAAGCAGTGGAAAACCAAAGCAGTGGAAGTTCAAAGCAGTGGAAAACCAATGCTAGTGGAAGTTGTCATTCGTGGATAAAAAGAAGCAGCGGAAATTTGCCTCAGTTGAAAAGAAATAGCAGGAGAAATTTCAACTGATCCTAGGTGGCACTTTACAGCTTGTAAATGAAGTCAAAAGTATTTACAATAGTACAAATTTGTGGAGAATCAAAAGTGGTCCAGAAAGAAAGGCATGTGATGGAATTTAACCTGATATGGAAAAGAAATGGTTGCTGTCTCCTAGTGCACAAAAGTGGTCCACACATACAGCCAAAAGTAGGAGACAAAGAAGCATGCCTTGCACATGACAGTGGATAATTAGCAACAATTTTCTTTTGTATATAATACTTTGTATTTTTCTTTCTTGTTGACTAAGTTTTCGGAAAGAAGAAGCTCTGTAATCTGCAGAGAGTTTGTGTAGCTTTCTAAGAATAAATTGTAGCTGAGATTGTTTGATTTCAGATTGTAGGAAAGTAAAGCTATTTCTAGCTTTATTTTGAAAACTTTCAAAGTTTAATGAAAGTTAACTTTGATATTTCTGGTGTTTTGACTCTTATTGTTTCACTTTCATGTTTTGTTCATAGTTGTTAAAATTTTCTTCTTAAGATAAAATCAGAAAAATTTGAAAAAGTTTTATATATTTGTATTCACCCCCCTCTACAGATCTAAGTGAAGAATCATTGTTAAACAATAATTGGTATCAGAGCAGGGAACTTAAATACAAGCTTAAAGGATCCTGAAAGATGTCTTCATACAACAAGAAGGTTCCTTTTCTTGAGAAGGGCAAATACTTCTTCTGGAAAGAGAATGTTGATTTATCTATCTTTAATAGATGATAATTACATTCAGTTTCTTGAGGAAGGACCAGAAGTGTCAAAGAGGCTTGTTCTTGAAGCTGTTGTTGAAAGAAGAAATATTCCTCAACATCTTATTCCTAAAACCAAAGCTGAAATGACTCCAGAAGAGAAAGAGAAGGTTAGGAAGGACAAGAAAATAATAGCTATCTTGTACAAAGGGCTTCATGATGACATGTTCAACAATATTTTGAATTTGAAAACCTCAAAAGAAGTTTGGGATACTATTGAAGTGATCTGTGATGGAATTGCAGTAGTAAGGGAAAACAAATTGTAAATGCTCATTCAAAGTTATGAATGGTTTTTGCATAAGAATGGAGAAACTCTCAATGATATTTTCAACAGATTCAACATGTTGATTAATGACTTCAAAGCTCATGGCAACGAATATGAAAGGAAGGACATAAACAACAAGTTTATGAGAGCTTTGCCTCAAGGATGTGAATCAAAAGTGGTTACAATAGGAGAAACAAGAGATTTAAAAACTATAACTCTTGAAGATTTGTTTGAAAATCTCCAAACTTATGAAATGGAGATCAAACAAAAACAGGACATGCAGAATAACTCTAGGAAGATCAAATCTGTGGCTCTAATGGCTCATAGAAAATATAAACCAGATTTAGAGCCAGGCAGCTTGATGAAGTCTGGAGTAGTGGAAGAGAGTGAAGATGAGGAATCAGGAGAGGATGAAAGTTGTGAAAAATGAGAATCTGAATGCTATTCTCTTGAAGATCTTGAAAATATGGATGACGAATCAGTTACATACTTAGCAAAGAGATTTTCTAGGCTCAAATTCAAGAAGCCAATTGGTGGACGAAAGCCATTCACTAAGTCTTCAGGGGAAAACAAGAACATGGTGGATAAATCAAAAATTAAATGTTACAAGTGCAATGTTCTTGGCTATTTTGCAAATGAATGCAGAAGCAAGGATGTCTCCAAACCAAAGTCAAAAGAAGATGATGCAGCCTTTTATAAGAAGAAGTACTTTGATTTGCTCAATTCAAAGAAGAATGGAAAAACTCTTGTGGTTGAAGGAAATGATTACGCTGAGAGTGATGAGGAGGAAGAAAGGACCGAGTACAACAATCTTGCATTGATGGCCAAAGAATCAACTCAGAACTACAACTCTCAGGTACAACTTGATATCTCTCCTGATGTCTAAAAATGATTGTCTAATTACAATTAAAGAAATGTCATGTGAGATAAATGATTTGTATAAAACCTTAAAAAGTGCCTTGAGTGAAACTGAGAGGGTTCAAAAATTAAATGAAGACATTAAAGGAATAAATTGCATGCTATAAGATAAGTTGAATGATTATCATGTTCTAGAAGAAAAACTTGTCTTCTTAGAAAATGAACTGGAGTGCTCTAAGAAAAGAGAAGAATGGTTTAAAGGCATGTATGAAAAGGAAAAAGTAATTACAAGTGATTGGTTAAACTCTCAAGAGTTGTAATCAATCACAACAAAGAATTAGTAAAATCTAAAACTAATGGTCTTGGCTTTAGAAAGACTGTGGTTGGCAATTCAAGTTTAGGAGAAAAAGCAAAAGATGTTAAAGGAACTTATCCTAAGATATCTGAAGTATTTTATGAATCAAAATTTGAACAAGATCCACTGCTTAATGAAATCACCTCAAAATATATTTCAAAAGGAAAAGAAAAATGTAATGAAGGTATAGAAAGACCATTTGACTTTTATACGAAGGTTAAAGGTGATTCAATATTTTCTGATGGATCTTGCTCAAGTGATGACACATATATATCAGACCTTGTTATTTCTCCTAAATCTAGTAAAACAAACAATTCTCCAAAAACAAATGGAACAAGCAATAGTTCTAAAAGCAAAAAGAATAGGAATGAAAAAGATAAACTTTCTCCATTCAGTTCTAGACCTTATAGAAAAGCTTGTTGGAATTGTGGAGGTACTAACATTTGTTCTTCAATTGTAGCAAGTCACAAAGACTTGAAAAGGATGATGAAGGGTACATTCACAAATCCATCATAAAGACAACAATAAAAAGAGAAAAACCAGTAAAGATATCTAAGAATATTAAGCCTACTAAGATTTCCACTGATGTTCCTATTTCCCCTGCTAATGAAAATGCCAAAATATCAAGAAACATAGTTAACTCTAAGGTATCCAAGTCATGTTGGGTGCCTAAGAAGACTTAATCCTTGATGCAGGTGAAAGCCAAGAGCAACCAACTTTAGATTCTTGATAGTGGTTGCTCAAGGCATTGACAGGGGATAAATCTTTGCTTATGGATTTTGTTAAAAAAGAAGTCCAATTATTTCTTTTGGTGATGATATCAAGGGTTTTACTCTGGGTTATGGTTCTATAGATTGGTTTCATTTGATAATGTAGCTTTTATAGATGGCTTGAAACATAATCTTCTAAGTGTTAGTCAGCCGGAAGATAATGGTTTTGATGTCATCTTTTCAAAAGGAGTTTTTATTATCAAGGATCAGGGGAAAAGTAAGGAAATCATGAAGGGATCAAGGAAAGACAACATTTATGTGGCTGATTTTTCTTCTGCTGAAGTGGATGCTTGTTTGTTTAGCAAAGCTTTATCTGAGGAGTCTTGGTTGTGGCATAAGAGATTGTCTCATCTCAATTTCAAGACAATGAATAATCTTGTGAAAAGGGAGTTAGTTTCTGGACTACCTCAATTGGAATTTTCTCATGAAGGATTGTGTTCATCTTGCTAGCTTAGAAAGTTCAAGAAATCATCATTCAACTATAAGGAAGGTCAAAAAGTTATGCATCCATTTGAACTCATTCATATGGATCTTTTTGGACCTGTAAATGTCATATCAATTACCAAGAAGAGATTTTGTATGGTGATGGTTGATGATTTTTTAAAATACACTTGGGTTAAGTTTGAACATTCCAAGGATGAAGTTTCAAAACAAGTTATTGATCATGTTGTTCAAATTCAGACTGAATCTGGTCTGAAAGTCAAAAGATTTCAATATTAAAGTCAAAAGATTGAGAAGTGATAATGGAACTAAGTTTAAGAACTAAGCAATGAATGAATTCTGTGCCAAAAAAGGAATTAAGCAAGAGTTATATGCTCCTAGGACCCCTCAACAAAATGGGGTGGCTGAAAGGAAAAATAGGACTTTAATTAAAGCTGCTAGAACAATGTTGAATGAGGCCAAGCTTCCAACCTATTTCTGGGCAGAGGCAATCATTACTGCATATTTTACTCAAAACAGGCCATTGATTACCAAGTCTCATGGGAAAACTCCATATGAAGTAATGAATGGAAGAAAACTAAATATAAAATTCTTTCATGTGTTTGGTTGCAAGTTTTTTGTGCTAAGGAATTTTGGAGAAAGGTTTGACAAGTTTGATCAGAAAGCTGATGAAGGAATTTTCCTTGGATATTCTCTAACTTCAAAAGCTTTCAGAATCTACATTTTCAGGCTTTAAATTGTCATAGAATCAATTCATGTAACCATTGAGGATTCCACTCTTACTGGACTTCAAGATGATGGTTTTCATGAAGAGCTAAGGTTTAAAAATTAGCTATGGGATGACTCTGATGAAGAAGGTGAAGTTCCAATAATCCAAAATGTTGAAGAAAATCTTGGGAATGCCTCAGTGGATAATGAAACCTCAGTGAATAATGAAGCTTCAATGGAAAATGAGGTACCAGTGGATAATGGAACTTCAGTGGAAGTAAATTCAGTTGAAAATTCTCAATCTTATAGGAACATTAATCAAGGGGAGAAAATGATGTAGGTGGTAGCAACAGCCAAGCGTGAGCTTCTATCAATTGAAATAGAGGAATCAATCAAGGAAGAAATAAATAGTCAAGAGATCATTTAAGAAACCTAATTATTAGTGATCATAGTTCAAGAGTGCAAACAACAAGGGCAACTGAGAATGAATATCTGTATTCATGCTTCTTATCTCAATTGGAACCCAAGAAAGTGGAGGAAGCTTTTTAAGATTTAGATTGCGCTTTGCTATGCAGGAAAAGTTAAATCAATTTGAGAGGAATGGTGTATGGAAACTTGTTCAAAAGCCAAAGGGAAGAGTAGTTATTGGTACAAAATGGGTGTTTAGGAATAAACTGGATGAAAATGGATTGGTTGTGAGAAACAAAGCAAGGCTGGTGGCTAAGGGATATCTTCAAGAGGAAGGTATTGATTTTGATGAAACCTTTGCACCTGTTGCAAGGTTAGAGGCAATAAGGATTTTCCTAGCTTATACATCACATTCTAATTTCAAGGTTTATCAAATGGATGTGAAAAGTGCATTCTTAAATGGGAAGTTAGAAGAGGAAGTATATGTGCAGCAGCCACCAGGTTTTGAAAATGCAAAGCTATCGGATCATGTTTTCAAATTGGATAAGGCATTGTATGGATTAAAGCAAGCTCCAAGAGCTTAGTATGATACCTTAGCCAAGTTCTTAATCGAAAACAAGTTCACAAGATGAGTTGTTGACAAGACATTATTCCACAGAAAGCATCAGGGAACTTAATCCTAGTCCAATTTATGTTGATGACTTATTTTTTGGTTCCACTGATGAAAAGCTTTGTGACAAGTTCTCCAAGCTCATGCAAAGCAAGTTTGAAATAAGTATGATGGTCGAATTGTCTTACTTTCTGGTATTGCAAATCAAACAAACTTCTGATGAGATTTTTATTCATCAAGGAAAATATACAAAGGAATTATTGAAGAAGTTTGATATGGTGGATTGCAAGGTTACTAAAACTCTTATGTCTACAGCTGTGAAGATTGATCTTGATAAAGATGGCAAGGATATGGATCCTAGAGAATATAGAAGGCTAATTGGCTCTCTTTTATATCTAATTGCAAGCAGGCCAGACATTCTGTTTGCAACCTGTTTGTGTGCTAGATATCAAGCCAATCCAAAGGAATCACATCTCATGACAGCTAAGAGAATTCTGAGATTTGTGAAGGGTTCTTTGTTCTTTGCTTTATGGTATCCAAAGGGCACATGATTTTAATTGGTTGGTTATTCAGATGCAGATTTTGGGGGATGTAAAATTGATAGGAAGAGCACTACATGCAGTTGTCAATTTCTTGGTGGAAGGCTAGTTTCATGGTTTAGCAAGAAGCAACATTCTATCTCAACTTCCACTGCTGAAGCTGAATATATTGTTGCTGGTAGTTTCTGTGCCGAAGTCTTGTGGATGAAGAATCAATTGCTTGATTATGGCTTCAATATTAAAGCTATTCCAATCCTGTATGATAATACAAGTGCCATTGCCATTGCTGAGAATCCAGTTCATCATTCCAAAACCAAGCACATTGATATAAGGTGCCATTTCATTATAGAGCATGTGATAAATGGTAACATTGAACTCCATTTTGTTCCCACTAATGAACAGATTGCAGATATCTTCATAAATCATCCAGATGAAGCTACCTTTTCTAGGTTGGTTGGAGAGTTGGGTATGAGCAATTTAAGTTCTTAAGTCTGAGTTGTTGGTATTAAATTGATTGTATGAAAAGCTTATTTGATCAATGATTAAAGATGATTCAAAAGTGCAAAAATGAATGAAATCAATGTTCTTGAAGTATTTAATCCAATGTTGTTCTTAATTTCTGGTTATAAGTGTTGGTTATAAATTTCAAATATAGAAGTGGATAATGATATTTTCCCCCGCTCTTATGAATCAGTGGAAGATAGCAATTATGTACATACATAAATAAATATCCATTCTGTATTTAAAATTTGTAAGTTCAAGTATTAAAAATTAACTTAGAAGTTCGATAATCTTAATTAATTTTGTACATGATCATGTCATTAAGTATTGGATTACTTAAAATTATTTTTCATCTAACTATTTTTTCCACTGGTCTAAGTTACAATTTTCCCCTCGTTAATTATCTCCTTACATGGTAAAAAGACAGAGGATCGCGTTTAAAAAGGGTAAAGTTGTACTTAACCGCCAAATTGATGGTTCAGATTTTAACAGCAGTGGATCATAATATATTCAATCTCAATTCATTTTCCCCCTTACGCGAATCATTGCAAATTACTCTCAAATTTCTTCTGCAAAACCTAGTTCTTCTTAAGCATTTACAGAAATCAAATGGCGCCCAAAGAAATTCAAAAGGTTGGAGGTGTGTTCTTTGTCTCTACCAATAACTATGTTGGTTATTTAGATTTAAGCAAGGTGGATAAGGTGTTTCATCCTATGATGGAGTTTCTTCTCAATTCTGAGTATTCAACGGCCATTTTTGAAGACCTAGTGATGTACAAATCTCTCTTACTTGATGCATGGACAAGTGCTGATTTTCAAGTCGGTGAAGATGGGGTTGAGATTATGGGAATCAACTGCAATGTGAAAGGAAAAGAATGTAAGATTAACCCTTCCTCAATCAATGATGCTCTAAATTTACCAAATGAAAATTTCTCTGAAGTAAATCCTAGCAATAGTGATTTAATAGCTTTTATTATTAGAGAAGGATATGAAAGTGATAGTTATAAAGAATTGAAGCTTAAGGACTTAAATAGAGTAAATTGTAAGAAGGAATTGTCTTATCTCTTCGATACTATCACTATGGTATTTTCTGGAAAATGCTCTAATTTTGAAGTCATCACATCTTTCACACTAAGGATTGCCTATGCTATGATTAAAAATCTTAAATTTACTATTGGGGAGATGATCTTTGCTGAGCTGGTTGGGAAGTTAGGATCAAAGAATAATAGGAAGCATGAGATCTACTTTGCTAGATTTCTATCTCTCATTATCTTCAAGCAATGCAAAAATTTGGATGTGTCTGCAATCAATAACTCAAATAGAGAGGAGCTCATTGTGTTCTCCTACAAGTCAAGTAAAGACACCATATGAGCTTCCCTACCATATGGCACTAGTAACTTCTAATCCTGTTCCTACTCTAGTCCTTCCAATGATGCACCACTTATTCAATTTGTCAAATCTAAAGACAAGCCGCTTGCTCTTACCAAGATAATAGATACAAATAGACTAATTGATGAAGTTGAAACCACATCTATTGAGGGTGGTGAGGAAGTGGAGAGTATTCCTGGGAGACATAAGGGAAAGAAGATGAAGGGGAAGGCAATTGAGGGAAACCCTAAACCAACTGCGGAAAGAAGATGAAGGGGAAGGCAATTGAGGGAAACCCTAAACCAACTGCTGCTAAACCTTCCCAAAAGGGTTTAGT
>JAUEJK010227537.1:0-10343 GCA_032274865.1 Eryngium alpinum
AAAAATAAGATTGCACTTGTTATCTAAATTTTAAATAAAATTTGGGGATTTTGAGTTCCACGCATTGCGCACAGGGTCTGAGATTCTCCACGGGTGCGTATGGGCATACATGAATATAGAGTATCTAGGACTTCATTTATGTTTCTCAACCGTAACTGGAAATAAAACAAAGATTATAAATCAAGAATATGAAAATTAAAGAAAAATTATACAAAACAGATTCTTGCCTGGTAGGCGGAGAAAAGAAATAAATATTATAAGCAGAGAGCCTGAAGGGACTATATTTTTAATGATTAGGAAATGATAAAGTAACCTTTGCCTCTCTTCCCGAACAGATTGATATGGGTATTACTAGGTATAGAATGATGTAATTTCCATGACTTTCTCGAAGGACCAAATTGAGGATCTATTTTTACAAATATATACTGAGGGCAGATTCATAACTTCTTCAATAGAAAGATATTTGGTTTTCCCTTTACCAACTTCTTTTTCTTGCCAACACCCCCCTGCACCCTTAGAGAGCCTGCTCTGACTTGGAAACTGAGAAGTCAAACCTAACAGCTTTCAGTTGCTCTTCCTTTGCACTAGTGTCTGACGAATCCATATCAGTACTTTCGCACTCATCACAGCCCTAATGACTACGAAGATTTATTCGGTAATCACACATGCAATAACTTATAAATGAAATTTGGGGATTTTGAGTTCCACGCATTGTGCACAGGGTTCTGGGATTCTCCACGGCTTCATATGGGCCATACATGAATCTAGAGTTTCTAGGACTTCCGTTATGATTTTCAACAAAAAGGGGAAATAAAACGAAGACTATAAATCAAGAATATGAAAATCAAAGAAAAATTATACTGCACTCTGTTTTTATCTACTACTACCTGACGGCCACATTTACTAGAGTCCTACGTCTTTCTCATGAGGATTATATCCATCAAAGACATTCATTAAAAAGTCTTGGTACGGTAAGAACTCAAACTCAAGAACTTCGTATATTCTTTTGGAGAACTCAGACACCTTTCGGCGATATTTTTATGACGGATGAGACTTGAAGCTGACACTGGCTTGTTCATCTTTCGTTCAGTTTGAAGCTTCCCCTAAAACATTATTGGTTCCTATAGTTAATCGTTTGCATAAGTTAAACATTAATAAATCAATCGGAAATACTTTTTTGTATTCAATCGATGACAAAAAAAAAAAGATTGCACTTGTTATCAAAGTTTTAAATGAAATTTGGGGATTTTGAGTTCCACGCATTACACACAGGGTTTTGGGATTCTCCACGGGTGCGTGTGGGCCATACTTGAATCTAGAGTATCTAAGACATCAATTATGATTCTCAACCAAAAGTGGAAATAAAACAAAGATTATAAATCAAGAATATTAAAATAAAAAAAATTATACAAAACAGATTCCTTGCTTGGTAGGCGGAGAAAAGAAATAAAGATTTTAAGCAAACAGCCCGAAGGGACTGTATTTATAATGATCAGGGAATGATAAACTATTTTTGCCTCTCTTCTCCAACAGATTGATATGGGTATTACTGGGTATCGAAGGGTGTAATTTCCATGACTTTATCGAAGGACCAAATCGATGATCTATTTTGACCATATATAATAAGGACAGATTCATAACTTCTTCAGCAGAAAGTTATTTGGTTTTCCCTTTACCGACTTCCTTTTCTTGCCAGTGCCCTCGCGCATGCTTCTAGAGCCTGCTCCGACTTGCAAACTCATTGTATTGGACCTTGGGAGAGAAGTTAAACCTAATTGATTTCTGTTGCTCTTTCTTTGCACTGGTGTCTGATGAACCCATATCAACACTTTCGCACGCATCACAGCACCAAGGACTAGGAAGATCTGTTCGGTAATCTCTCATGCTATAACTTTTAAATGAAATTTAGGGATTTTGAGTTCCACGCATTGTGCACAGGGTTCTGGGATTATCCACGGGTGCGTATGGGCCATACATGAATGTAGAGTTTCTAGGACTTCAGTTAAGATTTCCAACCAAATGGGGAAATAAAACGAATATTATAATCAAGAATTTGAAAATCAAAGAAAAATTATATTGCACTCCTTTTTTTCTACTATTCCCTAACGGCCACATTTACTAGAGTCGTATGTTTTTCTCAGATCAGGATTATATCCGTCGAAGACATTCATTAAAAAGTGTTGGTATGGTAAGAGCTCAAACTCAAGAACTTTGGATATTCTTTTGGAGAATTCAGGCACCTTTTGCCGATATTTTGATGACGGATGAGACTTGAAGCTGATAGTGGCTTGCTCATCCTTTCAGTTTGAAGCTTCCCCTGAAAAAATAATTATTTCCTACAATTAATAGTTCACATAAGTTAACATATTAATAAATCAATCGAAAATACTTTCTTTTTTTGTATTCAAATCGATGACAAAAATAAGATTGCACTTGTTATCTAAATTTTAAATAAAATTTAGGGATTTTGAGTTCCACGCATTGCGCACAGGGTTCTGGGATTCTCCATCGGTGCGTATGGGCCATACATGAATCTAGAGTATCTAGGACTTCAGTTATGATTCTCAACCAAAAGTGGAAATAAAACAAAGATTATAAATCAAGAATATGAAAATCAAAGAAAAAAATATAAAAAACAGATTCCTTGCTTGGTTGGCAGAGAAATGAAATAAATATGTTAAGCAAACATCCTGAAGGGACTATATTTTTAATGATCAGGAAATAATAAACTAACTTTTGCCTCTCTTCCCCAACAGATTGAAATTGGTATTACTGGTATAGAAGTGTGTAATTTCTCTGACTTTCTCGAAGGACCAAATCGATGATCTATTTTGACCATATATACTAAGGGCAGATTTATAACTTCTTCAATAGAAAGATATTTGGTTTTCCCTTTACCAACTTCTTTTTCTTGCCAACGCCCTCGCGCACCCTTAGAGAGCCTGCTCCGACTTGCAGGCTCATTATGTTGGACCTTGGGATAGAAGTCGAACCTAACAGCTTTCAGTTGCTCTTTCTATGCACTGATGTCTGAAGAATCTATATCAATACTATTCGGTAATCTCTCATGCAATACCTTTTAAATCAAAATTTGGGGATTTTGAGTTCCACGCATTGTGCACAGGATTCTGGGATTCTCCACAGGTGCGTATGGGCCATACATAAATCTAGAGTTTCGAGGACTTCAGTTATGATTCTCACCCAGAAGGGGAAATATAATGAAGATTATAAATCAGGAATATTAAAATCAAAGAAAAATTTTACTGCACTCCATTTTTATCTACTACTGCATGATGGCCATATTTACTAGAGTCATATGTCTTTCTATCGGGATTATATCCATCGAAGACATTCATTAAAAAGTCATGGTATTGTAAGAGCTCAAACTCAAGAACTTCGGATATTCTTTTGGAGAACTCAGACACCTTTCGGTGATATTTTGTTGACGGATGAGACTTGAAGCTGATACTGGCTTGCTCATCTTTCTTTCAGTTTGAAGCTTCCCCTAAAACATGATTAGTTCCTACAGTTAATAGTTTGCATAAGTTAAACATTAATAAATCAATCGAAAATACTTTCTTTTTTTGTATTAAAACGATGAGAAAAATAAGATTGCACTTGTTATCTAAATTTTTAATAAAATTTGGGGATTTTTAGTTCCACGCATTTTGCACAGGGTTCTAGGATTCTCCACGGGTGCGTATGGGCCATACATGAATCTAGAGTATCTAGGACTTCAGTTATGATTCTCAACCATAAGTGGAAATAAAACAAAGATTATAAATCAAGAATATGAAAATCAAAGAAAAATTATACAAAACAGATTCCTTGCCTGGTAGGCAGAAAAAAGAAATTAATATTTTAAGCAAACAGCCTGAAGGGACTATATTTTTAATGATCAGGAAATGATAAAGTAACCTTTGCCTCTCTTCCCCAACAGATTGATATGGGTATTACTGGGTATAGAAGGGTGTAATTTCCATGACTTTCTCGAAGGACCAAATCGAGGATCTATTTTTACCATAAATACTAAGGGCAGATTCATAATTTCTTCAATAGAAAGATATTTGGTTTTCCCTTTACCAACTTCTTTTTCTTGCCAACACCCTCCCGCACGCTTAGAGAGCCTCACTTTCTCATGGGATTAAATGAAAGCTTCACTGTTGTTAGGGGACAGATTTTAATGAAATCAAATATGCCTTCTATTACTCAAGCTTTCTCAATGTTTATACAAGAAGAACAGCAAGGAGATGCATACAATTATACCTATGTTATTACTGATAATGTTGCTCTAGCTGTGAAAAGCTATCAACCTCCTTCTCATGTGGTTAATGATGCTAATAAAGTAGCTCAACAAAATAAAGTAAACAAAAAGATGCTGATGTGAAGTGCAGCTATTGTTAAATACACGGACATACAAAAGAAAAAAAAATCTGCCTTGTTGGATTTCCTTCATGGCACGGATCCTATGGAAAACCAAAGCCTAAACCTAGGCATATGCAATCTAAGGTGGCGTCTCAAGTACTACTGAGAATGACATTGGATCTTCAAGTAACAGTCATGAAGAAAAGAAACAATATCTCTCACTGAGGAACAATACAAGAGTTTGCTAAATCTCATTCAACTTGGAATGAAGCTGAATCAATCCTCTGAAGTGCCTCCATCTCAATCCACATCTAAGTTCCAATTCCCATGCATCAATACAGTAAACTGTGCAGGTATAACTTCTGAGACTCAAGCTTTTCTATCAACTGTTAAAGCTAGCACAAGATTACCTTCTCATATATGGATCTTAGACAGTGGAGCAACTGATCATATAACACCTTTTTATGATTTGTTACACAATCCAGAAACTATCAGTTCTTTCTTGCAGTTGCCAAATGGACAATGTGCTGATATTGGTTATCAAGGCACAGTGCAAATTGCTCTTAATCTCAGTACTGACAATGTTCTTTATGTTCCTACTTTTAGCTATAACTTATTGTCTATCTCTCAACTTGTTCATAGCTCTAAGTACATTGTCTCATTATCTTCTTCTGCTTGTGTGCTTCAGGAGCCTATCTTGAGGAGGAGTATAGGGATTGGTGAGCTAAGTCATGGCCTCTACTTGTTGAAACAAAAACACCTTCAATATAGTGTTACTTTCAACAACTATACTCCTTCTAAATCTGTTTCTAAATGTGCTAATGTAGCTTTGGAAAGTAGTGCTAAACTGTGGCATTCTAGACTTAGGCATATGCCTTATAAGAACTTTGTGCATCTTCCTTTTGCTGTAAACAAAGATAATGATGATTATTGTTCTGTTTTCCTTATGTTTAAGCAAACTAGATTACCCTTCCCAACAAGTGAAATAGTTGGTATGAATATATTTGATCTTATTCTTATTGGTCCATACAAGTATAAAACACATGGAAACTGCTTTATGTTTTCTATCATAGTTGATGATAAATCAAGAGCTACCTGGCTTTATCTCTTATTAGATAAATCTTTTGTGCATACATTAGTTAAAGACTTCCTAATGTATGTAAAGAATCAATTTAATTCCAGTGTTAAGATAGTGAGGAGTGACAATGGTTCTGAATTTCTAAACCAATGTCTTACTCCTTATCTAGCTAGTTTGGGTATCATACATCATACTAGTTATGTTAATACCCCTCAACAAAATAGAAAAGTTGAGAGGAAACATAGAACTATTCTTAACATTTCTAGAGCACTAAAATTTCAATCCAATGTTCCCATATCTTTCTGGGGTGATTGTGTTTTAACTACAATTTATTTGATGAATAGAATTCGAACAAAACTGTTAAATGGAGCTTCTTCTTTCCAAGTTTTGTTCAATAAAACACCATATTACAAGCATCTCAAAGTATTTGGAACACTTTGCTATGCAACAGATACAAGTGCTCATAAAGATAAATTTGCATCTAGAGCAGCTAGATGCATATTTCTGGGATATCCTTACACTCTATAAGGATATAGAGTGATGGACCTTCAAATAAAGAAAGTTTTGTCTCCAGAGATGTGCAATTCTTTGAAGATCAGTTCCCATTTCAAAACAGTCAAACTGAAGTTACCACAATAACACATAATGATCATCCGTTTGCCTTTGACATTGATCTGAATGTCACAACTGTAAATACTTCTGCTGATACTCCTCAACCAAATGAACCTACTTCTACATATCAGCCCACTACAGATAACATACCTGAAACAATCATAAAACCTATAACCACTATAGCTAGACCTCAAAGAACTAAACACTTACCTAAAAAGTTCAATGACTATAGCTTACCATCATAGATTACTTCCAAACCTACTGCTTCATGTGTTTATCCCTTACACAACTTCGTCTCTTATCACAACTTTGCACCTTCCTATCAACATTTCATAACCTCCATCACTGTTGTTACAGTTCCTACTACTTAACAGCAAGCTATTCAAGATACAGCTTGGTGTACAGCTATGGAAACTAAGTTATCTGCTCTGAAAGCTACAAATACATGGTCCATTCAACCTTTACCACCTAGTAAAAGAACAGTTAGCTGCAAATGGTTGTACAAAGTTAAACATCATTCTGATGGATCAGTTGACAGGTTCAAAGCAAGGTTGGTAGCTAGAGGGTTTACTCAAACCTATGGCTTAGATTACATTGAGACACAAGTGGCCAAAATGACTACTGTCAGACTACTTCTAGCTTTATCAGCCATTTATAATTGGAGTTTATCTCAAATGGATGTCACCAATGCATTCTTGCATGGTGATCTCAATGAGGAGGTTTATATGAGTATCCCTCAAGGGTTACAAGTGCCAGATCATATACAAAAGCAATACCCTAAATCAAAGCTGGTGTGTAGGCTTCATAAATCACTATATGGATTGAATCAAGCACTAAGACAATGGTTCATCAAATTTTCTGAGGCTCTCAAGACTTATGGATTCAAACAAACCAATGGTGTTCATAGTTTGTTTATGTTTTATGATGGATCAAAATTTGCAGCTCTACTTTTATATGTAAATGACATAATTCTTGTTGGTAACTACAATGATCTGTTAACTGATATCAAGCATCATTTGAGCACTCATTTCATGATTAAAGATCTTGGCCCATTGAAGTATTTCATAGGGATGGAAATTGCAAGATCCAAAATTGGTATCTATATCAACCAAAGAAAATATACTTTAGATATTCTTCAAGATGCAGGCCTCACTGGTGCTAAACCTAGTCTTATTCCTATGGATCAACATCATAAACTTATGGATTCAGAGAACTCGCATCGTCTCACTGATGTTCATTAATATAGAAGATTGGTTGGTAGATTGATCTATCTTTCAATTACCATACCTGACATTGCATATAGTGTGCATGTATTGTCTCAATTTATGGTTAACCCAAAAGAGATTAATCTTCATGGAGCTTTTAAACTCTTGAAGTATTTTAAATCCACCATAGGACGAGGACTTCTCATGTCAACAACAAGTTCATTAAAGCTCACTGCATATTGTGATGC
Source organism: Eryngium alpinum (assembly GCA_032274865.1). Lineage (NCBI taxonomy): Eukaryota > Viridiplantae > Streptophyta > Magnoliopsida > Apiales > Apiaceae > Eryngium > Eryngium alpinum. The sequence goes on from JAUEJK010227537.1 coordinate 7,509, forward strand.
TGACTGGGCAGGGTGCAAGCTCACTAGACAATCCTTGACTCGATTTTATATTACTTTTGGCTCTTCTCTCATTTCTTGGAGAAGCAAGAAACAACAAACAGTCTCAAGATCTTCTTCAAAATCTGAATATAGATCTATGGCTGATACTAGTTATGAAGTGACATGGTTAGTAAACCTATTAAATGAGCTTCATATTCCTACACCTACACCTATCCCTCTTCATTGTGACAATAAATCTGCTATCTATATCTCCACTAATCCAGTTTTTCATGAACGTACGAAACATATAGAGACTGATTGTCACCTAGTAAGACAAAAGATTCAATAAGGATTACTTGTTCCTATTCATATTCCCACTACTATGCAACCAGCTGATATTTTTACAAAGGCATTGTCTGCCTCTCAGTTAAGGTTTTTTACAGCCAAGTTGGGAGTTTGCAATCTATTTCAAACTTCCAACTTGAGGGAGGATGTTGATGATGTATATGCAGGTGCAGTAAATGCAATGGTGCAGTTGCATGGTGATAACCAATACATGCAAGGTGGCAAAATGAAGGGTAATGATGATAGTACAACTTGTGCAACTTGTGCAAATGGTGGTCCAGGTGGCAAAATCAAGGGTGATGATGATAATAAAACTTGTGCTACTTGTGGAAATGGTGGTCCAGCTAACAGAAAAGATAGGGTGGTGCTAAGTGCAGGTCATTTTTACTAAATGCAGTTCATAAATATTACACAAATAACCCTCTTACTTTTTTAGAGCTATTCGTTAAAAAAATAGTGAACTTTCACTTTTTTCCCACTTTAACCATTAAATAAATTTTTCACCAAAAAGTAATAAAATTTCATAAATTATGATAAAATAAATTAATTAATATATGTTTCAAAATAATTAATATATATATATATATTCTTTTATAATTTAGTGAAAAATAAGAACCTTATAATATATATATATATATATACACACACACACACACTCTCTTCCTAACTACCTACTGGTATAAGGTCAATCTGAGCACATGTCTGATCTTTTGTGGCAAAATGTTTGTTCCTGCTGTTTGTTTATCAACAATTGTGGATTATTTTCTTGTTTCTTAAGTTAGTAGTTTATTGCTAGTGTTAGAACAAAGGACTAAATGGATTCTAATGCCTGATGTTTGTAGATTTTTGACATCCGGTATGATGCTGGGAAACCAAGTGGAAGAAGGTCAGTTTGTATATATGGAGGAACCTCAAAAGGGCCACAGATATCATCTCTCAAATCCGGTGTGGTAATATTTTGTTTCATTTGCTCCTATTTAGATTTTGCAATGCCATTCATGTCAGAGAATAACTCAACTATTTATGGAAGAGGAACGTTACCCAACAATGTGTAATTTAAAGCAGATATTGTAATTTAGCTAAAAACGAAAGAAGAAAGAAAAGTAAAGTGGATATATTGGACTAATATAACCCTTTCTGTCTGGATTTCATTCAAGGGTATTCATATTTCTTGGATCTAACTTTCAGTTCTATCAGAGTAATGAGCAATTACCTACATATTTAGCAACAACAAAAGTGAGCAATTACATCCTATTGTATAGTGTTAGTAATAGAGATATACATGATTCTCAGAAGGACTAATATACGTGCATATATAGTGCAAAAGTGGGGAAAAAGTAAAAGTTCAGTGGGTTTTTTAATGAATAGTTCTAGAAAAGTAAGAGGGTTATTTGTGTAATTTTTATGAACTGCATTTAGTAAAAATGACCTGCATTTAGAATTTATGAAAGGATACAACTAAATTAGTTAGTTATCAAGATGAGTTGGCAGCCTGTGATTGGTTCAATGATGTGGTAGATTATAATTGGATGTGTGATGTAATTAGTTAGCTATTAGAAAGTTTGTTATAGGTTTGTTAGCATAAGATTCCATATATATATATATATATGGACAAAGCACAGTTTTGATGCACAATTTACATCCATAATATGAAATCATTTCCTTTTCATTTCTCTCTCTCTTAACTTCATCTTCAAGTTTCTGCAAATTCAGAAACTATCAGTCAATAAGTCATGTTTCGGTTTTAACTGGTTAATCCAGGGCCATTAAGTGTAGAATAACGGTTTTTAAATCTTTCTGCAATTCCTTAGCAAATTTATGTGAGAACCCTTAGGGCAACTCCAACAGTGGCCTAAAGGTCCAAATTTGGTATGGTTTTGGCCTAAATCTGCTCCAACATTGGCCTAAACTATCTAAATTTAGGTCAGTGAACAGTGCAGGTCCAAATTTAGGCCAGCACTGTTCACTGGCCTAAATTTAGGCCAGCATTAAAATAATAGTATTCTTTACTTTATGCATTTAATTAACCAGTTTTAACATTATTTTAATACATATATAAATAAAATTAGTTATTTTTAATATAATTCATATTTATATAATGAAGAATATTATAGAAGAATTCCTTCTTATTTTTTTTACACAACAGAATATGACAATATATAGGACAGGGTCCTTACAACATGCCTGTAATTATGCCTTAAAACTATCTATATATAAAAGGAAAATCTCCTAATTTAGGAAAGCATAAAAGAGGAAAATCTGGTGTGACATTACCAGATTTTCTTTATTGATACTGCACATAAATAAGAAAGTAAATCCCTCGAAATACTAGCTCAATTAGAGCAGATTCCAACACTCCCCTTCAAGTTGTGTTGTAGATGTCGTGCAAGCACAACTTGCTACATAGCTCTTCAAAATTGTTTCTTGGTAACGTTTTGGTAAGTATATCTGTTGTTTGAGACCTCGAAGGAGTGAATATGAGCTGCACTATAGAATTATCAATCTTCTCTG
>JAUEJK010227753.1:0-10343 GCA_032274865.1 Eryngium alpinum
AACTTGACCCGAATATTATTTAAATAATATTCGTCGGTAATTAAATAATTAATATCTATTTTTGGGACCCCTACATTAACCATCAAATTCCCACCATTCTAAACCCTGAGATCAATGATGGCAACAGAGATCTCCTAACCATAGATTGCTTCTACCAGATAATTAGGTTATTTACAGACCTAATGAAGAATTCAAAGTCCAAGGACCCCTTTGTCTTTTCTCAGCACATGGTATAGGTAAATTCTACTCCTTCATCTCCTTCTCAACCTCAAACTTCTTCTCTTCCTACATCTCTGGACCAGGCCATTGCACAGTCTGATCCTACCCTTGATGTACCTCTTTCTAAACTAATCCAATCTCAAGTTAAACATAAGGCTTCTCAAACAGTCAGAGGTAAGAAAAGAACCAGTGGAGTTCTTATTAATGAACCAAATATTAAGGGTGGTGAGATAGAGAGAGAGGTTAGGGGAAATAAGCGAAAGAAGCAGAAGGGAATGACCACCTATGAGGGAACCCAAACCAAATAATCCATAGCTTCCCAACAAGCTATGGACGTTCAAAAGGGCACAAGCACATTGCTAGACACATATTCTCAACAAGATGTGTCTATTGAAAACAGTCCAAGGGATCAAAACTTCGTCTTTCTTTCTCTCTTTTTTCTCTATTTTTTTTGTTCGTCTCCTCTCTTTTTTTCTTTTCTTTTTTTTATGTCTTTTCTTTAACTTCCTCACTTTCACCTTATTCACTCTCACTCTCCACTTACCTTGATAGACAATGATTAAAATATAAAAACTAAATCAAACGAAGAGGTCTCGATATATTATGAAGTTATATTACAGGAAGGGATCACAACGTTAAACTAGTAGTAGATATATTAAAATGGTAAGAGGATCATAAGAGTTGCACCGTTTAATTTAAAGTAGCTAGCGGTGGTTGGTTGAATTTCGACCGTATAAAAATTATTATAACTTATTCATGATTAATTATTAAATTTTTAATGGACAATTATATTTAATGATCGATATTCAAGTTTATTTTTATTCTATTTATACATGTTCCAATAAATATTCTGATCCAAACACATATTCACATAACTTTCAAGTTAACAAAATCAAAGCATCAAAAATTAATTTTTTTAAAAAAAAAATTAAAGAAATATTATTGCCAGAGAAAAAATTTTATTTAGGGAGCAAGTTTTTTTTGGAATTAACAGCGACCGTCTCAATCACTTGTGCAACGGGGGTTGTATGTATTGTTATACATGAGCGTTTTGTCATTTTATATTTTTTTGCTCTAAAATAAGTGTTTTTTCAAAAAATAAAATAAAGACTTTAACCCCTTCAACATATTCGTTGTTCTTATCTTATTGAGCAGTTATCTAATTTAATAGTCTGATAGTTAACCAAACCTTCATTTACTTCTGCACAAGTAAGGATCATCCAATTTAATATAGAGTTACACAAGCAGGAATCTTCCGATTTGAAATGAAACTAACCCCATTTATTTGGGGAAAAATATTTTTCCAAAAAATATTTTCTAAATATTCCGATGTTTGTCTGGGCAGAAAAAAAAGGTCAATGAAAAATTTTAAAAATAGTCAAATTGGAAAATAGATGGAAAATATAAAATAATAGGAGAAATTTTTTTCCTGTTTTAAAATCTGTAAAATATTTTTCACATCTCGTCTCGACACTTCTTCTCTTTTTTGACCTCTCGACTATTCTTCTCTCTCCCAATGGCTTCTCTTTCCGATGCCGCTCTCTCCGTTCCTTTAACTCCGGCGGCGGTTAATAACAGTTTTATTTTGCTCTCGCTTTCTACAAGTTTTTTTACTGAGCTAATCCACCTGCCTTAGGTCCGAATTTCAAAATCTTGTCCTCCTATTTGAGCTCCCAAATTCAAGTCGGAGCTCTTATCACAAGTCTCGGTCTCCGGTAATGCCATTTTTCTGTGATACATACGTACATACATATATATATTATGAAAAAACTGAATTATATATATGAGTTGATTGATCTTGGTTGTCATTTTTTTGCTGAATTACTTATGGTATTTTGTGTTAGATGATGATGAATATTGTATATATTGATGAGTACAGATTTGTATGCTTTCATTTTTAATTTTGGAACAGTATGTAATGTGTTTTAAACAAGTTCTGGATGGTGTTCGACGAAAGTCCGCTGAGAACCATCTGCAAGAAAGTGCATAAAACTTAACACTTAATATTGGTGTAGGCATTATATACCCATATTAAACATTATAACTGTAGAATTCTCCTGTAAATTGATCATCTACATAGAACAAGTTAGATAAGTTAGGTAATTCAAGTCATCTAGTAATTATCCAGTAAGTGGGTTCACGAAATTTAAATCACATTGAAGGTTGTTCAAAGATAGAACTAGTTATAATCATTTGAAAGATTGAAGGAATGTTTCCTTTGATGTAATATTGCCGGTGGGTATGACAGCTCATATCGGGTATACAACTATAGGAATTAAATTTTATTTAACAATAACAATGCAAGGGTGAATCATTAAATTACTTATTAGTAATGATTGTGCCATTTTCCTAATTTGATGTATTTCTGTCCTCCTTAATAAAATCCTTACTCAATGCATAAAGTAGATCACAATAGTAGAGTGCCTATCTCTCTTTCTCGAAAGAATTGTTATTGTACTTATAGATAGAGAAACTTGCTCCTTTTGGCCCTTCATTTGGAAAAGTAATTTAATGGACTCCATTAAGTTGAACCGTATTGTGCTAAATCAGAGAAAAGGGTAGTTGCCCCCCCTCCCCCCCAGTAGTTTTACCCCTGGTTAATATGTAGTGTCAGTATTGAGTTTTATATATGATGTAATTTGCATAATTGACAGGTTCAGGTAGTTAATGAATTTCAAAGAGGACATCACTTTAATTGATGTCAAAATAGCTTAAGATATACAAGTTTATTTTTAAGAGTAGTCGAGATAATCAATACAAATCTATGGTGGCTCTCGTTTTTGTTTGAACTACTTGATTGACTTCTACACTTTATAGCAAATCATGTTATACTTGATGCAAACTAATAGCAGTTTCTATTTGGTTAACATTCAAAACCAAAGAACAGCATTGTACCATGATATATCTTTTGCATGCAAACAATAAACCATGTACGTATAAGTGTATAACACAACTGGAAGTAGGACAATTACTAAAACCAGAGATGGGATAACATAAGATCACTGACACTCTGATGATCTTAAAGTACCTAACACAAGACAATTGGAACCTCTAATTTGTCAGCTTCTTTGTGTTATTATCATTACTTCTGCAGTTTTATTCTGGTACTTATTTTTCTCTCATTTTGATGCGCATATTGTAACTATGTACCATATCTTATATTTTTTTGATTGAGTATATGATCTTTATGTAACACAAATACAAGTAATTTTGAGCTACAACTAAACTAATATGCGACGATCTGCCCCAATGCTCAAGAAATCATTAGACATCAAGTTGTGACTCTGTATTATGAACATGGAAACACTGTCGTTTCTTGGATAAGGAATTTGTTTCATGACTGCCTCGTCAAAGTACGGAATTATTATATGCTATACTTTATATCTTGTCTCAAATTATATGTGTAAACTGATTTGTTTAGTCGTGCGATGCATCCATATTGTTGGAGATGGTGTCAGGGATACAAGCGGAGAAGTTAGCAGTAAAGAATTTCAGAATCTACTCTGGAGGCTGAATGCCCGAACACTATTTCATATGTTGATATTATAGCTCTTTCTGTTGGATATGGTTCTGTCAGGGTATGCGTACTAAGATATTTATATACATATCATGTCAATTAATTAATTTCTCACATATATGCTAATTAGTAATGTTGGATTATATATATTGTAGTTGGGAGGGCCGCTTATTGAAATGAAAACAGGGCGCAGAGATGGGAAAATTAATTGTGGAGGTGTATGGTCATTGTGGGTATCTTCAAGAAGCTGAAGCAGTTTTCACTTAGATGAAGAGGAAGAACTGGGTTCCTGATGAGCCTGTATATGGATTTCTAGTAGATTTTTTGGGAAAAGTTGCGAATGCGGAAAGATATTGGCATCCCATGTTAGCATAGACATCATTCTCTCCGGCTCTAGTTCCACTGTTATATCTTCTCTTTTTCTCTTTGTACAAGCCCATCAAAGCTAATGTGTGACGTATAGTGGAGGAAAGATGTTACAGCAGAGGAAAGATGTTATCAATGATTTGAAAGTTGGCATTAGTTATAGGGGGCCCAAAAATAGGGATCGACCCAATAAGCCCTCGACGGGTACAATCCGGATCAGTCTGAATCTGAATTAGGGTGAGGTAGTCCAAATTATAAGAGGACTAAATTTCCTACTAAACCCAATACGGCAAAGGCCCAATAAGGCTAATAATTAGTGAGGAGGTGCATAAATAAGGGAATGAATCTGGTAGTTAAATCAGATAATGATTCCTAGTCTTGGGGTGCAAGAAAAGAAGAGATAAGGTAAAGAGAATTACCAAATATAATAGGTTTCTAATTCCTAATAAGGATCTGCAACCTTAATCCACGCCTATATAAGGGGTTTATTCTTCATAATCAGGTACACAATTTTAGCTCCAACTCAGTTAATACGCAATCATACAATTTACTTATTCTTGCACCCGAATCCCCCCGGTGGGACAACCCCCCACCGGTTTTTGCAGGTTTTCCGGCGGACGTTTAAGGAGCTTGGAGATTAGCTTCAGACCTTCACGAGAGTCAGGTATGCCCTAATTTGAGAGTTATATTTTGATCCGTAACATTTGGCGCCGTCTGTGGGAAACAGGACAAGAAGCCATCAATGGAAGAATCCAAGTTTAACAGGGCTCTGGGGGGTAACCAGGGCTGCAAGACAAGCAAACTCGTCATCTTTGTCGATAAAGATTTAGAAGAGGTTCGACCTTCGTGTGAGGATCCTCTGATAATAACCACTCGATTGGGAAATCAATGGACTATGAAGATATTAGTGGATAACGGAGCTGATGTCAATGTCCTGTTCTTCCAGACCTTTATCAAATTGGGATTCCCACTGCAAAGATTGGAAAAACCTAGGAATTCTCTGATAGGATTTGGGGGAGGAGAAACCCCTGCTAAAGTTATCATACCGGTTTCGTTGATCCTCGGAGAAGGAACTACAGAAGAAGCCAAGATTCTGGAATTCGTGTTGGCGGAGAGCCCATCTGTATACGACACTATATTATGAAGGAAGGGATTACACCAGTTTCAAGCTGTACCATCTACATACCATTCAATAAATAAATTCCCACCTCCTCGAGGTATAGGAGTCCACAAAGATTATGTTGGCACCACTCAGATTTGCTGTATGACTGCAACGAGGGAGCCCCTACACCATTCGCCGGCCAAGAGCTGCCTTAGCATCCCCATTCCAGTGCTCGAACCATTCAAGTCGACAGCCATGATGTGCATGGGAACCTTAGAGGGATGCACAACCCGACCCCAGAGGAATTGAAGAAGAAGCACGGGAAATGAAGAGGTTACAGTTGTTAGCTGACCTAGAGACCCTCGACAAGGAGCATGCTGAGGAAAGGGAAAAAGATGGGGCGGATGCGGCTGTAGGAGGAGAGAAGACCAACACTCAGGCTGGGGGGCAAGGAGATCAAGGTGAGAAACCATTAACAGAGGCAGGCCTGAAAACTTTGATGGCACAGATGATGAAGGAGTTCTTGGAGAAGGAGAGAGCAACAAATCAGAACAAAAACGAAGAGAAGTCTAAAAACACCGCCATGTCTAAGGTGCAGAAGAACGGAGAACCTAATCCAGGGGGTGGCAGCATAGATTTAGCTAATCCAGATCCTCCTTTTGTTGAGGAGATTGTGAAGGCCAAAGTCCCACGTAAAGCAAAAATCCATGCAATTAAGAAGTACAATGGGAAAGCGGATCCCAATACTCATGTTCGTTCTTTCAATACTTCCCTGTTGCTGCAACCTATCGACGATGCTGCTAAGTGCTGAGTCTTCCCAGCCACCGTAGAAAAAGATGCTCAGAGGTGGTATGCAAGTTTACCACCCAAGTCAGATGTGTCCTTCTAGGACCTTGTGCAAAAGTTTACCAGTCAGTTCATCAGCGGGAGGACACACGCTAGGAATTCAGAGTCCTTGATGAACTAGTTCAAGGTCCTCACGAGACTTTGAGGGAATACATTGATAGGTTCACAAGCCAAGTCGTACAGGTAGCAGACTTGAATCACTCCGTGGCTATGGTAGCCATGCAACGAGACACTACCAATAAAGCTTTCCAGATGTCTATGTCTAAGAAAAAGTCATCCAATATGTAGGAGTTACAAGATCGTGCTGGCAAATACATCTCTGCTGAGGAGACATTGAAGAAGATAGTCAATCCAGAAGAGGGGAAGAAACGCAAGGAGTCCGAGAGTTATGGGAAGGACCAAAAGAAATCTAGAGTAGAGGTGTCGTCTAAGAGGTTGGAGAGAAGAGGGACAACTTACTCTCCGTTGATCACTACCAGGAGTCAGATACTCATGGAGATTGAGAAGGAACCGTTTGTCAAGTGGCCGCCAGAGATCAAGTCAGACCCGGCTAAAAGGAATACGAATTATTATTATCGGTTCCACAAAGACTATGGTCATGATATTGAGGACTATCGTAATCTCAAGGATGAGATTGAGTTCCTGATCAAGAAGGGACGTTTAGCGAGGTACATGAAGAAGGATACGTCGTGAGGAGAGGCTAAGGATCGAGGTTCCCTTCCCCAGGGAGGAGGCTAAGCTCGAGGGGCACCCATCATGGTTATAGAGGGAGGATCCAGTATGTGTGGAACTAGCCATCGATCACATAAGGCTTACATCCGGGAAGTTCTGAACATAGGGGAACCTAGCAAGAGAGCTCGCATTGAGCATGTAATTTCTTTTGATAACAAGGATATGGGGGGATCCAATATCCGCATGAAGATCCTCTGGTTATCATGCCTGCGATAGGCAACACTCCGGTGATGAAAGTGTTGGTGGACATAGGAACGTTTGTGGACATTCTCTTTCATAGAGTCTTTTTGAAGATAGGATATCAAGAAAGTCAATTAGTTCCATCTGCTATATCAATCTTTGGGTTCAATGGATTAGAAGTCCTGACCGAAGGAACCATAAAGCTCCCCGTCACTCTAGGACAAGGTTCTACTGAAGCAGTGCAGATGGTGAACTTCATGGTGGAAAAAGCTCCATAAGCCTACAATGCAATATTGGGGAGAGTGACCTTACATCAGTTCAAAGCCGTGGCTTCAACCTATCACTTAAAGGTAAAATTTCCTATGAAGAATGGAGTAGGCACTCATCCAGGAGACCAGAAGATTGGGAGAGCTTATTCAGTAGAGGCAATTAGGAATGGAGCCGCTGGGGGGCAGGTATTACACTTAGATGACCGTGAGAAGATGGATTATCGAAGGCAAGCGGATCGAAGGACTATACCTCGAATGGGGGAGCCTTGGATGATCAATATCCAGATAGCTAGCATAGAGTTAGAAGGAGTCTTCGTGGACGTGGGAAAAGCAGTATGTTCTATGATACATTCCATCGACTAGGATACATGGATATACATCTGAATAAACACAATGGGGCAATATTCGGTCTGGCTAATAGGGAGGTTTGGATAGAGGGGAGTATTCCCTTGGCTGTCACTTTAGGGATGTCTTCTTATCGTGTTACTGGGACGCTAACCTTCATGGTTGTGAAGGCGTGGTCAGCCTACATTGCTCTACTGGGAAGGCCAATGCTAAGAGAGTTTGAGGCCAAGGTTTCTCAAGAGAAAGCCCTAATGAGTTACCCCAGATTAGATGGAACAGATGAAGTTCAATGATATGCTTTAGACAATCAGGAGAGGAAACTATAATCCTCCCATGATAGAGATAAGGAGTTTTAAAGAATGAGGGCATCACATACCAGGCGCTACATAGAAAGGACCAAAGAAATATGTAGCCTATTCACCAAGAGGATTCAAGCCATGGAGCTACCTGAAGGCTTTGATACCAGTCGTCTGCCTTATTATGATGGGATGACAGATCCAATACTCTACCTGCAGGAGCTATTTCAAAGTCTGGGACTAGAAATATCTGAAGACCTCAAGTGTAAGGTACTTCCATTAACTTTGGAAAAATTGACTTATTGGTGGTATGAGAAGTTGCTAGAGGAAGAAGTCTGTTGCTACCGGGACCTGAAGCGAAAATTCGTGGAGGGTTTTGGAGATTACATGTGGTGTTCAAGTGAGGATCTATTCTTATCCAAAGAGGAGGGATGTCAGGCTTACAAGGATAATACAAAAAAAATACATGAGAAGAGCTAAGTCTATAGAGTGTCTTCATCAGTATCTGAGGGGGCATCATCTCTCCATCGGGCAACTTAGAGAGGAAAGATCAACTAACGGTAGTTGTTCGTGAAGAGAATCCATAAAGGCGTCCCAGCAGCTATTGTACGCTTGAAGGCGCATTCTGGCGGTAGTAACCTGCTTCCTCTGTCTGTTCTGGTCCGAAGAAAGGAAGTCCCAGATGACCCGAGTATGGTAAGCTCCTGCCTCACGTCGAAGACGATTCCGTTCCTCTTCCAAGTCCCGCCTTTTATAAAGAAGTCTAGCAGATTGGACTGAAGTAGCCGAGATCTAAGCTCTCAATTCAGTAGCCCTCGAGTCTTTCCAGGTAGAAGCAGTGCATAGCTTATTCATCTCATGAACGTCGGCTTGGAAGAAGCAGAAAGGCAATAAGAAGGTCAGTATCACAACCAATATATCATTCAAATAAACTTTTTAGGTGTAAAACATACTTGCGCCAAGGATTGAGTCCCCTTAAGGGGTAATGGACCCCTCAGATCATTGTTGGGCCAACATCGGATGACCCATTATTTAGTCCTTAGCCCAAATCCCCTAGTTACCGGAGAAGACGACATCCTCTCCACTCAGAAGCCATTGGTGGTAGGAGAAGGTCATGGGTTTCCATGTGGACTAAGGGAAAGGTTTATTGACGCATGACGTCAAGGGAGGTCATTCCATATGTCGCGGAAGGCAACATTCAAACCTTAGACCAACATGGTCAGGTGATTAAGGGCCCTTAGGTGCATGCGCCTAAGGGAAGCTCTCATTTACTCCTTACACCTCTAAGGTGAGGATGGAATCCTTACACCTCTAAGGTGAGGATTGAATCCTTACACCGCCAAGGAAAGGATAGAATGGAATCCTTACACCACCAAGGTGAAGATAGAATGGAATCCTTACACCGCCAAGGTGAGGATAGAATGGAATCCTTACACCGCCAAGGTGATGATGGAATCCTTACACTGCCAAGGTGAGGATGGAATCCTTACACTGCCAAGGTGAGGATAGAATGAACTCCTAGACAAAGTAAGTCTACGAGTATAATCAGGTTCAAGTAAACCACAAAATGAGATGGATAGCAGCTGCTTAGGCCAATGAGGCTCCATGGATATCGAAATATGCTCACCTCTTGGGAACATCATGCCAAGAAGGGAGAAATAAGGGTTCCTAGGCATCAAAAGGTCTAGAGGAATCCCTAGAATGATCATTAGACCTCCGAGAGAGGTAAAATAAGGGTTCCTAGACGTTAAACATCTAGGAGAACTCCTAAATCATTCACTAAAACGCCAAGGTAGGGTAAGTATTAGCCTCCTAGGCGCTTAGAGCCTAGGAAGGTATGTTATGACCCGGTAATACATCTCCTAGGTGTTAAACCGCACGGTAATACATCTCCTAGGCAATAAAATGCGCAGAAGAGATCCAAATAGGGTGCTAAAAACGCCCAAGTGTGTTAAGGGAGTTCTCCTAGGCGCCTAGGGAAGGGTTTAGAGGATTATAAAAATGCCAAAATGACTCCATAGAAGTCTCCTAGGCGTTGGAAGCCTAGGGAGATGCTTTAGCAACTTGGAAAACTGCCCAAGTGAGGATGTTGCTATCTCCTAGGCGCTAGACGCCTAGGAGGATGGATAGAGACTAGTAAAAGCGCCAGCTAGGGTTTCCTTGATGTCTCCTAGGGGCTAGAGCCTAGGAGAGATGGCGCTAGAGCCTAGGAGAGATGTCAGGGGATGAAAAATTTCTGTAGAGACCCGATTTTTGGTACAAATTGACTCGTATTCCAAAGAAATAATTCACCTCGAAAATAGGGGGGCAAATGTAGGGGGCCCAAAATTAGGGATCGACACAATAAGCCCTGGACGGGTACAATCCGGATCAGTCTGAATCTGAATTAGGGCGAGGTATTCCAAATTATAAGATGAATAAATTTACCACTAAGCCCAATATGGCAAAGGCTCAATACAGCTAATAATTAG
>JAUEJK010227973.1:0-10342 GCA_032274865.1 Eryngium alpinum
TTTGGTTAGACTTTCTACTTTTTTGATATTCTGTTGGCATTTTGAGTAGAAGATTTCATTTTGCTAAATGTTTGTTTTCAATTTCAAGATTTGTTTGTTCTCTTTTTCTTGGGTGTCTTGTGTAAGCATTTGCTTGACTGTATTTATATATAAAACTTTTTTAAATATATTAATTATTTACGTTTGTCTATAGGAAGTAACAAAATCTCACTCTCTTCACCGGCATGTACAAAAAAAAATAATAAGGTTTTATGTGTACGAATAACCAAATAAAAAGGTTTAAAATGTATTTTAGCCTTAAACTTATATTAGTCTATATCCAAATTTCATATTCATAAAAAATTAAAATATTTGCAATATATAAATATAAATTTTGATAATTTCTTGATTTACATACTACATAATACTAAATGCCATACTCTAATCATCTTGCTAGTGTTAAGTTTTACTCTTTTAATAGATTAAATATTATTTGTATTGTTAATTGTTCTTGTTTTCTTCTTTAAAAAGTGAAATATTTACTGCTTAAATGGGGATGAGTTAATTGGTGAATTTGTTTAGGAAGTTAACTCAAAGTTGGTCTAAGAATGGTAGTATACTTGTTTATTATGAGGTACTCGAGTCTTTAATTAGACTTTACAATTTAGTAGGTACCTGATATCGAAGGATCAAAGGAGAACCGCTGTCAGCTAACGAGAACTCCTTATGGATGGAACTTTATAAGTGAGGTTAGCATCACGTTCTATGTACTCGAATATGCATTATATGAGTTGGTGCAGACAAACTTGTTCTGTATCTTAAGTTTGTTGCATGTTGATTTCTGTACTTGATAGTAATTTTGATTTAATATTTGTTGGCATCATGTAGGAATTGAATTCATACCTAGAATTTTTATTTGAAATTATTGCTGATCGAGGTCCTGATGTGGGGTTGAATGTATCGCTAAGTTGTTATGACTTCTTTCACGGTCACATTTTTCTTGCCTCTGGTTCAGGACGACTTGGTATTTTGTAAGTTGATGTTGGAATGTCACATGTATATACTATTTTCTAATATTATGTATGTGTGTAACTGATAGAGTTTTAGAGGATGCTTTTCAGTAAAAGTCAATGGTTACGCTGTATGTACATAAACACTGACTTATTTCTTTATTTAAACGCTCCCCTTTTACAAAGCATTGAAAACAAGCTTTAAACCAGATTCAAAATAGGGAACATGAGAATCAGGATATTACTATTTAGGCTTGGCTACAAGACAACGTTTCTACCCAAAGGCCATCATTATGGTAGATACGGTTTCAAATCAAACAAATTCCCTTTGTATTTTGTTGCTGAAGGGTCATTAAATATCGTGTCGAACTACTGGCAGCAAACACTTGAGTGCCAGACAACTAGACAAGTCAATTAGACTTGGGCACTAGTTTATGAGATGTTATGATCTGAAGATGCTTTTGTTGTTTCTTTAGTTTATGAATATCAACAGTTAATGGGAGCAAAGTATCATTTTGCAACTTCCCAAAATAGTATGCTACATACTTGAGCGGTTGAGCCCACTTATTTATTGCTCAAATAATGCCGCTTAAGATTGTTATGCCATATATCTTGAGTTCGGAAACACACTGTCCTAAATCGCCTTGTTTATGTTAAATTGTTGCCTCTCTCGAATCTCATAGAAGAGATCTTACCTAAGTTTCATATCTTATCCATTCACATGTTCTGGTACTTAATCAGCTAAATTGATACCAATTGAATCAGGGCGTGTACCAATTCGTTGAGGGAATATAATAGAAGCTCACCTTCTGCTTAAGTTATGGAGATAGTCAAGTCACACTCAAGAGTTGAAGGGGTTAATAGTTCGGAGGAAGAAACTTGTCATGGAATTTTTGTGGTCGTTTGGTTGACTGTGTGGGAAGTGGAAGTTCCTAGATAGTAGAAAATGATTAGGTTGTTTGAGTAACAAAAAAAAATATCAATGAAGGGAGCTTAAACGTCCTGGGAACTTCAACTTCCCACAAAACGTAGGAAGTTGCTTATCTAAGGCCCCTAGGTAAGTAGAAATTCCTATAGGAATTTAATTACTTCATACTCGACCAAGCACTTTTGACAGTTCCCATGAATTTAATCAGGGAAGTAAATTCCTAGAAATTTCCACTTCCTATAGGAAGTTACTACATACATGAACCAAACAAGCACTTAGGGAAAAGGCAAAAGAGGATAATTTGGCATTAGTGCCTAAAGTAATCAGTCAACACAATAGCATCAGTAGATAACATGCGGAATAGCACCTCTGTATGGACATCGTTTGAGCATGTGTTAATATTTACAAGATACAGATCTAAAAAATAAAACTAGTCAAGGACGATTCTTAAATTTTTAAATGCCAAAATTCTCTCAGCCTTACCACTTATTCAGTTGGCAGGCTAATTAACATCTCCGTGCTTCCCTAATTCTTTTGACTATAGAGAGAATTGTACTTAATTGTTACTCTGTTGACATTGTATTGCATTTCTGATGCAATCAGGTTTCATGCAAAAGAATATCCAGCATTTGACAAATAAACATTTCCCTACAACATGGGCTACTGCCAAATAGGTACATCTCGTTTTGTTACATCTTTAAGTGTAATTTGCTGAAGTTCATCACATTCTTACTAAATTGTTTTGGTGGTTTGGAGTGGTTTCAGAATGCTCGAAGACTTGTTTACTTTTTCTTTCTTTTGGGCTAATTTAACTCACTCGCACACTTTTTGGCCACATTATGCACCCACGAGGGTTGAACTCCCAGCCTCAAAGACTTAATTTTTGTTTATTCAGAGTTTCTTTTCAAGTGTAATTATACTAAAAACTAAAAATGTCCATTTATACAGCTTTCCCTTATTTCCTAACATGGTAACATCACTTTCTACTTTGTTCTGATGTTTGATGAAGTTCTCCCGGTCGTTTGGTGACTGGACTGTGTATATAATAGCCAGCCTCATCTCACAATATAAAAGAACACACATCCTTTACTTTGGTACAATAAACTGTCGTTATTCATAATATTTGCTCTTCAGGGTCAGATGTTACATACGATGATTCAATGAATCTTAGGAACATTCTGTGGCTGGCTCCATTGCCAAGTGCTTCCTCTAAAGCTTGGCTAGCACCTGGTAAGTGGTACCTATTCTCACTTGTATATGACTCTATTGGTTGACTATTTAATCTATGCGCATCAACATCATTCATTTCCTAGGAAGCTGAATTGTATTCGGTGTGTGCGCATACATGTTTAATCTATGCGCATCAACATCATTCATGTTCTTGGAAGCTGCATTTTATACATTGTGTTTATTTAATTTGGAAATGAAGTTGATTGTCTTTGGTATGTTTGTGTGCAAATTAGCTTAATTGTTGAAAGTGATACTTTATGCGGTTTCTCTTTTGTCATTTTCCCCTACATATTGCATCCATGTTTTGGAAGCAATTCTTCAGGATTCATTTCTCAGTTTACGAGGGTTGGGAGAATTGTAGGGGAAGAATGAGTTTTAGATAGCTAGAGAGACAAGATTAGGGAGAATATCAGGATCTAGGCAGAATAACTTTTAGCCAGAACAGACTCTTACCGATTGTCACAAATCAGAATATTCGTGAAACATATGTATAATCTAGTGCAGAGACAGAGAGCATGAGATTCTAGCACGATTACAAGTACAGTTACCTTTGAGAACATTAGTACAAGAGATTACCAACATCGGCTACCGACTTTCAGGCCTTGTTGTAGGGTTACATGATTGGATCACAAGCAAACTGACCAATCTGGCAAATTCCTTCGAAATCTGCAGTCTGAATGAGCACGTTAGTTCAGAACTCACATGGTTTCTCTATAGTCTGACTACCTAGTCAGAGTTTAATTACACACTCTTAAGGAATCAGATTTTACAAATAGTCCAAGGCATGCAAGTCTGGAGAAAAACATGCCACCTTTGAAGAACATTTGCCATCTGTGGTAAAGAGCTATATATCTTGACCGTCAGGTCAAGATTCGATTCTCATCTGTGTCAAATAATTGCAATGAGATTTGTGAATTACACTGCAGTCGGAAAAATGAGCTTCATGTTCAACGAAAATGCAGGCGGGTGATGACTGTTCGCAGGCTCATGCAAATGATGACTCCTAATGGATCTATGTTATGTAAAAAACCAATTTAAGGGTGGCAACTTTGTGAACAAATGATGACTGCTAGTGGATGTATGTTATGAAAAAAGTGAATGTACGGGTGGTATCTTGCCAATTTGTGATAGTATTCCCAGCAATGTAATAAAAAAAATGAATTTATCTAAAAATTTATTGGGCCTGTAAGAGCATTGGACTCATCTATCTAAAAACGTTATTGGGCAACTTGTGATAGTATTCTCGTCAATGTAATAAAAAAAATGGATTTATCTAAAACTTTATTGGGCCTGTTCTCTGTAAGAGCATTGGACTCATCTATCTAAAAACGTTATTGGGCACAACCTCTGGCCCAATTGGTTTCGCGTAATACTGAACCGGTTTAGGTTAAAATTAAAAGAAGTTGAGAGAGAGAGAGAGAGAAAGCACAGCTTGCCTTTGGAGTTTGGAGAAAGAGAGAGAAGAGCATCAAAGCTTCAACTTTCAGATATTTTTAGCATTTTTTTCCCCAATTAATTTATGATTATGACTTGTTTGTTTATTAATTTCAGCTGAATTTCTTTCCAATTTTTCCATTTTTTCCTGTCCACTGCTCTTTGTTTATATTGTATTTTTGAATTTGGTGCTATTGAACAGCTGACTTGTAACTTGTTTTGGAATAATATATCTTTATAATTTTCTTCAGTTTTGTGGTTTTGTAGTTGTTTGTATGCGCTAATAATGTGTGTGTGTGTACTAAATTAAAGACATTTGATAAATTTCTTTTCATTTAGACTTCATTGAATGTAATTGAGCTAATTGATATATATCAAGGTTCATTGAGAATTGAAGCACACTACTGTATGACTGCTAACTGATTATTTGGCTTTTAAGTAAACGTGCTTCAGTTTAGGTCGTATCTATTAGTAATTTCAGGCTCCAGTATGAACATCACTTTTTTTCTTAGTAATGCTATGGGGTCTAAGATTTTATTTACGTGTTTCGACGTTTTTATGTCAAAATCTTATAGGCCGTCTTTTTGTGTGAATATTATTATTTGGATTAAGGGTGTGTTTGACAATTTCTTTTTTATCATAAGAGTAAATTTGTTTTACGCATATACAGTTTAAATTCAAGCAGTTTGTTAGGTTGTGTCCATTTAGTTTCCGAGCTTGCACTGGTTTGAATACTTAATCTCAAAAGTGTAATTTTTTTTATTGAAGCGCAACTGTTTTTGGCTGGGTCAGTATGTTTTTTGTGTCTGTGGTTTGAGTCTTGTGTCTAGTTAAGAATGCAGAGCCTAAGAGCCTTATCACAAACTCTATTGTAGGCGTTTTTGTAGCTGTATATTGCCTGGTAAGCCCTCGTGGTTTTTAAGTTTTACCTGTAATGATGCTTTTGTCTGTATGTGTGAATGACATTGTTCTGGTTATCTGTGAAAAGAGGAGTGATTGAACTTGTTGAACTTCATTATTAGTTTAACAAGTTCAGTTCGGGTTCGAGTTTTATGAGTAAGGTGGAGTTGGGACACAAGTGTCGTGTTCCATGTTTCTCTGCTTCTGGGAGTGTCGTCAGTGATACAGTTGACGATGGTGATGTTAGTCGTGGTGTGGTGTGACTAACGTGGGTTACGAATTTAGGCGTAGCGTGAATTCAAGTGATGTGGTGGTCCCATGAAGGGACATTGAAAGGCGAAAGAAGGTTTGTTGAGTTTACTATGGTGTGATGCGTGAAAATTAAGACAAGGTGGAGATTTGTTATTTCTTTTGTCTTAATTTTGGGTTTGGGCCTTAGTTATTCTAAGCCCAGTGTGATTAGGCTATTATTAGCCTAGTATTTATATTCTCTTGTGTAGCCGGCAACTGAAACGAGAGAAGTGTGAGCGCATCTGTGCATTCCTTTGTCTGGAATTGTAATAGTGAAAGCAATAAACATTCTTTCGTTCTTGTGGAGTAGGTCGTAGACCGAACCACGTAAATTGGTGTGCTCTTGTTCTTATTCAGTGTGTGTGTTTTGGTGTTAATTTCACAACATCCCATACTTTTTATCTTCACCATTGTATGCCTCCTATTTCTCTTATAATTTCCTATATATTCTCTATTCCTTTATCTCCTTATTCCTTTCCTATCAACCAAACACAAAAATATTCTCTATATATTGCTTATTCTCCTATATATTTACGGGTATATAGGCTAAAGAAAACCTTCTTCGCGGCGAGCTGTAAGTTCAGGGAGTCACAGAAAAATGATTCTTTTGATAGTGGAGGGCAAGATGTAGGCGTATCGAAAGTTAAGCTACAACAAGACAGTTGAGCACACAACTCTCCTTGGACAAACCGTCCCCTTGAGCCCAAAGTTCTATTTGTTCTCTATACAACAGCTTACAAGTACCCTTTTTTATAAGTTATTGATTATCAGATTTGAGTACAACTCAAACTGTGAACTCTCACAATATTAGTATAACTGACGGCTCTAAAGAACAGAGCTTATATTTGTGATAAGATATATGAATGTTGGAAGAGTTGTATCTCCAAAACGGATGCTTAATAGCTTTTATAGAAGAAAAGCAAGGATGGCTTTTCAAAGGCAGTTTTCTTCAACGGACAAAACTAAAACATTAAAGTGCCAACAATTGAAAAATGGTTTGACGCAGTTCATATTTTGTAGGAAAATGTAGACAAAAGATATAAAATTAAAAACACCGTATCGGGTTCTGAAAGAGTTTGATACGGTTAAAACCTCTTTCTAGATGATATGAAGTAGTTTTGAATAAGTTCCGACTCAATATAAGTCGTCAGGAATACAGATATTTGACATTCGTTTGAGTCGGTTGAACTGACGTCGTCTTGTTCTTACCATTGCTTGCTATCTTCTCAATACTTTTGTTTCTTCTGTCTTGTACTTCCAAGTAATTGACTAGCTAATTGTTTCCTAACTTTGATTTGAGCCTGTCTATTCTACCTGAAGCAAACGTTAGTGCAAATTGCAATCAAACAAGTATATAACCAATTATACTCATCATCACAATCACAAAATGTTTCATTTAATTTGATGCCTATGTATTTGCTCGAATAACATCATAAACATGGTTAAGGTTGTTATGTCATGTATCTTGATTTTTGAAACACACGTCCACAATAGCCTTGTTTATGTTAAGTTGATGGCTCTGTCGACTCACATAGAATAGCTGTTACCTGCGCATTATATCTCACATACTCGCATGTTCTTATACTTTATCAGCTGAATCGATACCAATGAATCGAGGAGTGTATCAATTCATTTAGGGAACGATAGCAGTAGCTCTGTTTTGCTGAGTTATAGAGTTATTGTTCATGTAGTCAAGTTACATCAGGAGGTTGTAGGGGTTAACAGCTCAGAGAAATTTTCATGTTTTCAATCATTCTTTTGACCAAAGAAAGAAGTGTAATTCTTAGCCCTTATTTGGATTTAGGATTTTAGGAGGGAAAGTAAAATTGAATGAAAATGAGAAGAGAAATGAAAATTTTCCTATGTTTGGTAAATGAAGTAAAATAAGAAGGAATTAGTACAAAATTGATATGATTTCACCTCCTACTTTACCTCATATTTTTCTTCCTATTTTCTTCCTAAACAAACACATAGGAGAAATTCATTCCCCTTCAATTTCACTTCTCCTAAAATCCTAAATCCAAACACACTTCCAGGTTTTTGGAAGGTAAAGTAAAATGGAGGAGAAATGAAATCTAAGGAAGAAAACTAGAAGGAATTCTATGTTTGGTTAATGAAGTAAAAGAGGAAAGAATTAGTACAAAATTGATCTAATTTTATTTCTTACTTAACCTTCTAAATATTTTACCTCATATTTTTCTCCTAAACAAACATATATGTTTCCCCTCCAATTTTACTTTACCTTCTAAAATTCTAGATCCAAACAAAGGCTATTAGTTATCACTTATCATTCTTTTGACATAGTATTGTATTTTTTGATACAATCAGGTTTCATGCGAAAGAGTCCAGCATTTGACATAAAAAACATCTCCTGCCACATGAGCTCTGCCAAATAGGTACTTATTACATCTTTAAATCTAATAATTTGATGTACTTCTTCATGTTGGTATATTTTTTTTTTTGGTTGGCATAGACTGTATAATCTTACATTTTATTTTAATAATAAGATGCAGATAATGTTATTAAAATATATACGCAACAAATGTGAACATAATATTTTGATTGTTACTACTTTTTCTTGGACGATGTTTACTGTTACAACTACTGACTTTTGGTATGTATATGTCGACTTTAAAGAGATAATCATTTGTTATAGTGTACACCTCGAAGTATGCAATTGGCAATGCATATGGGAATTTTTCAAGGAGCACATCATCAACATCAGTTGCTTGAAGAGGTTGATTTCCGGATGCACCAGTTGCTATCGACTGTAGTTTGGAAGAAAATTTCATCTCTAACATATGAAACTATATCATAATTGAATTTGCATATGAATAGACGCGCATTTATTATTTATTCAGTATACTACTAAGGATATTACACCATAAAACAACGAGATAATCAGTCAAAATACATTAGTATAATGCAAGAATAATATACTACTAATACAAGCGAATATAAAAGCCACATGCAAAATAATAGGTATCGTTAAGGTAATATTAGATATTAAAAACAACTTTAAGACTTATTTTATGCCAAATAGGAACACGTCCTCTCATTGTATAAGAACCTTTTTATCGGAGGCAGAGAGATCAAATTTATACAAGGCTAATAAACAAATATATTGTCTCATCGTATATTAAAACCATAGGTTTTGGTACATTGTAAACGAAAATAAACATAAGATAAGTAGCTCGTAATCTTAGCTAAAGCAACAAGGTTACTTACTTGATTTTTAGCAAAATGGACTTGTACACACCTATGGAATGGTATTAACCCAAGGTTCTGCGAATATAATTGGGTATCGCGGCGATATACACTTGCCAGTTTTCCTCCAAGTACTTTTTAATGCCAGTTATCCGTTGAGCGGTACTTTGAAAATTGCATTTGCGCATCAAAAGGAACCACGTTGTTAGAGCGCAGCAGGTTATAGCTGGAGCAAAAACTAAACCTCTGGTCATAATCCCAAGAGAGAGAAGTGTGACAAATGAAGTAAGATTTATCTCTGCGAACACAAATAAGTATGGCCCATAGAATCAGATCTTTTAGAATAATAACATCAACATTAGATTGAATTTCAACTATCAAATTTTAACCAAAGAATTAAATAGTATAAATTTAAAAACTCAACATTTTCACTGATGATGGATCTTTTTCGAACATTTAATAAAACATGTACAGATCATGCTTGTCTTCATCTCTTTGAAGCTTTCGATATGAGGTTTGGAGAAATCCTCTTCACTTTCCTTTGAACTTCAACAAGTTTGACAAAATCCTTTAAACCCACAAGATCTGCCTAAACCCCCTTATCAAACTCCCATGCTGCATGTAATAAAACAATTAATGCTACTCGTATGTCAAAAGTATATATTTGTCTCACTCAAATTGAAAACTAAGAAAACTTACGTTGCCTGGTTGTTTTATATCTCATCACAGTAATAGAAAAAGGGCTGTTAGTTCCATCTCCTTTCACAAATATAAGGTCCAGGATGTTTCCCCCAATGCAGGTACCACCTTTGTGGAGTCGGTAGAGGGAAGTGGCAATTAATCTACCTAAGGACAGAAATGGCTCAGAAGCCCTCACATACCTTTTTTCAGAGTCATACTCCCAGCACTCTATATTTACACGTTCAAAAAATACCCTCAAGGGGGTACCACGATCGTGGCCCACCGCCAATACTGATTTGACTACAACACCATCAGTATAGAGCAATTGAAGAATAGGGGTAAAAATCAAGTCAGGATGTCTAGTGACCAGCTCACGATATTGTTTTGCCTCTTCTTCGCGGGGTAAAGCCAGAATCGACACATCTATTTTTTTCTTATCATCGATAGAGCTGATTTTACCCCGAAGCACATTGGACTTTTTTATAGATCATGTTCACATTAGTGAGACAATAGTTCACTTTATCTGAATTATCTCCTTCCTATAATAATAATAATAATAATAATAATAATAATAATAATAAGACATAAAACACATGCATTCAACAACAACTACATATTAAATTCATTAATATAACAAAATCTAACCATAGAATGAAGCTTGATTAAACGGACAATCAGCTAG
>JAUEJK010228078.1:0-10341 GCA_032274865.1 Eryngium alpinum
TCAATAATACATTATATCTGTTAATGCTGCTTGTAATAATAATGTTTGGCCATCAATAAATTTACATAATTTGTTGGAGTCTACTTTCTTTCTCTCCGTTTCAACTAATGCTTATTTGCATTGTTCATACCATTATCACAGTGTCAAGATCCAACGAATTGTTCTCTTCCTTTGCAGATAGAGATTGACATTATCCAATGCAAGCTTTGATTTAGCTTCTCTCTCAGATTTTCCTTGCTATCTTTTTCCTTAGTTTTCTTGGATCCTCTCTTTTCTTTCCTCATCCTTTCCATTTCTTCCTTATCCCATTGTCTTTTATTTTCTTCTAGTGCCAACATATTTGCTTCAATGATTTTCTGTTAATTTTCCAAGTACTTCTGATTTTCCCTTTTTGCATCTCCTATAAATCATTCATCAGTTTGAGTTTGAATTTCCGGAGCTCTAGCAGTAAAAGGACTAACTTCAACTTCAACCATCTCTTGATCATCAGACAACGTTTCTTTTGCATCAGCTTCAGTTATCATAGGTAAAATAAAAGTCAGGCTTAATGCAAGGAGGGGCTTCAGGAATAGAACCATCAGATCTAATGGCAGTGGAAGAGTAAACCACTTTGACACCATTATTGTCTATGAATTTATGAGTTTTGGTTTCAGAAGGTATGCCTTTCCACATAGTTGTTGGCATTCTTGCACTGAAGGCAACTGCATGACTTTTTCTCCAAAAATCTTCTTAACCTTTCTACTGTTATGTCCTCATTTAGGGGCTCGGGTGTAGAGGACTTGTGAGCACCTTCATTGTCAGGACTCCCTTGAGATCTGTCCTTGTTTGCATCCTTATAACTCCCACCTTCATTATCACTCCTTTTGTTACCTTATCCACTGCCAGTTTCAGTGTTATCACTTACACTGCCAGTGTTGTCATCATCCTTTTGAGGCTTGTCATCATTCTTATCCCCCCTTTTGGCATCATCATTAACAGGGTTCAAAGTAGACACAAGTTGACTGAGCATGTCTTGTACTTGAGTCATGTCAGTTTAGAGTTTATCAACTTTTTCCTCTAAGGAGACTTGGCTGTTGGCTAGAAGGAATTGGTGTTTAAAGACTGCATGGAGTTGGGCATCCAAGGATTTGTGCTGCTCTAAGTTTGATAAGCCCTCCATAGCAACTTCTTGAGAAGTTAAATCATGTTGGAGAATAGCTTCCTTAGCTTGGGTAGCTGAATTTTTAAAGCCATCATGCATCCATCCCTCTTCATGAGGTTCATAAGGAGAAGATACAAGAGGAGGAGAATCTGGTGAGTTATGAGGTGGATGTAAAGGTTAAAAACAAATGGATCAACAGTGGAAGGGATTGGACTAGTTACTCAGGCATCCACTGATGAAATAGGTACCAAAGAAACAAGTTTGTCCACTACTGATGAAGATTTCTCTCTATTCTTTTCTTCAGAGATCTCATCAATGCTCACCACTCCCTCACCTTGGCTCTCTACAACCATTATCTTCTCTCATTTTGCCAAGCTTTCTAAAGCTTGCCTCTCTTTCTCTCCTTTTTCCTGGTCCTCACTAAGGTTAACCAGCATCTCAGCACTTGAATCTTCTTGTGCTTTATTTTCTTCACTTATTATTTCCTCACGCTGACCTCCATAGACCTAGTTGGGCTTTCTGAGGGTGATGGTTTGTGGCTTTCCCCAAGCTCTGCTAGAACTTTTGCCACTGTTTGAGTTGGGGAAGTCACTGGACTAGAAGAGGATGTTGCATGAAAGGTACTAAATTAATACGGAGCAACATCCTTAGTTAGAGGAGATCCCACTTGAGTTCTGGAATCAGGAATGGAAGTGGTTATAAGTTGAGTAGCATCCATTGATGAAGATGTTGGAGGTGATACCACACTTCCATCCTTAAGAGATTGAGTTTGGCTAAATGCTAAGATATCCACAGATGAAGCAATATGTGTGGATGTGATGTTGTCCACTGCTGAAGTAAGTTGAGCAGTGGATAGATCAACTCTTGCATCATGAAGATCACTTGGCACAATGTTTTCTGCCATCACTTCATCTTCTACTTGAGTAGGTACAGTTAGTGTTGTTTTCTCCAAGATAGGTAATGGAGAAGTGTGAGAATGTGGATCCATAATGTCATCCATCATTCCATGTGAGAACCTAGGTGGACTTGTGAGTTGTGGAATGTCACTACTGAATGTTGGCACTTGCTCAGAAGAAGTAGAATGAGCAAATTCAGTTTAAGGGTTAGTTTGTGCAATGTGCATTTTGCTCTCTATGTTTTCACTCATCTTTTTAAACTTCTTCTTTCTGTGGAAGAGGGTTTTTGGTTGTGTGTGAGTGTGTGCATGTGATGCCTTAGGACTAAGGCTTTGTTCAATATCCACAGCTTGTTAGGAAGCAGTGGATAGATTCTGTTCTCCCGTATTAGTACTAACAACTTGTTGAGAAGTTACTAGACTGGCTTGGGGTTCCTCACTTTGGGTTTCTTTCCTTGTTTCTCCCTCAGCTCTCTTAGTGATTTATTTTTCATCCCCCTCAGATTTAGCCACAAGTCTAAGTTTCCTCTTTGTTCCACCTTCCTTCTTTTTGGGAATGACAGTGGAAGAGGAAGATGGTTTGGATTTTCTGGGGTAATTTCTCCTAGGTTGTGCTGCTTGGGTAGGGAGAGCTTGGTCTTGGTCCTCTCCCATATCAGCTTATACATTTTCTATTGCCTTTATGTGATTGGGCAATACAGACTCCCAATATTTTCAATTATGTTAAACACTTCTGTTAACAGTCTTGAGGTTCCTTGATAGTTAGGGACAATGTCAGACTGTTCTACTTCAAGATTTCCACATAGTTGATTAACAATAATCATGAAGAATATGTGAAAGTAAATATCTTTACTTTTTGAGGCTTTCTACCCAAGCTTAGCAGCCATTTCAGCAAATAATAATTCTCCAATGTTAATTGAAGTATTACTATAAAAACTGTAAGCAATTTTGAGAACTAAAGCAGGCAGTAAGTCTCATGTACTACATTTACAACTAAAGCATTGCGAAATGACAGTAAAGAAATAAGACCATTCATTTCTAATTAGGGTTCTAGTTAGTTTCAAAAACTTGATGGAATCTACATCTCCACATTGTCTCTTAGCATTTCAATAATGTGTTCCTCAGTAGGATAAAAAACAAAGTTTTCATTGGGCAAATGTAAAGCAGTGTTTATTAAAGCAGGAAATAATATTTTTACTTCACCATTAACTGTGAAGGAGATAATGCTAGGTTTAAGAGTGTTTGGGACAAGATTTACCTGAGCAGAATCCCAAATTTCTTCAATCACTTTCTAGGACATCACCGGAGCAGCATTGAGAGCTAATGAAATAGGGCTCCGATTGAAGTAGTCCATAAGTTCATGAAAACACTTATTTGCTTTGGATTTGTCGTTGAACATGAGGAGATTTGTCTACTTAAACTTGTATTCACCATCTACCAGTTAGTCTTTGGTTGACGCCATTGTTGAGCATGATTTTATTTAAAGAGCAGTAATAATTTTAAAGTAATTTGTAATTATGCAAAATGGCCTGAGACTTTGGTTAGCGGAGGTTATTTGCAAGTAAATTGTAAAAGAGAAGTTTACTTTCTTCTAACCCGGCCTAAATCATTGGACGATTCATATTTTCTTTTCATTCAACGGTTGAAAGAGTAAAGCTTATGTGTCATCCAATGATTGGAACAGATGTAAGAACTGTCAAAATTTGAAAAAGCGTTCCCCTGTATTTAGCATTTCATTTGTCTTTTCTAATCTTTCATTTGTCAAAGTGATTCTTGATAATGATGCATATAGACTGAGAATCTCACTAACAAGCTCATCATGTGTTTTATTTTTATGCACATTGTATCTATCAGTAGAGAGTAAGGGAAATACCTCACTTGAGCTTGTAGCCATCAGTCCAATATTCTTGTATTGATGCTCGTAACCTTCATCATCATCAGCCTAATCTTTTCCCTCAGCAACATAAGCCTTTCTAGAACGTCTTTGAGTTTTCTTCAATAGATCATTGTATTTCCTTCTCAACTCTTCAAGTTCTGAGGATCCACTAATAGCCTTTCCATTGCCAGTTCCACCAGCATCTGGTCTTGAAGAATTCTGTTTTCTGCACTGGGAAGAATAATGACCAATTTCATTACAAGTATAGCATGTGATTGTAGACTGAGCATTTGACCTAAACTGCCCACTCGGCGTTCTTTATATATTAGCTGTGGATCTTCATCTTCCTCTTGTGGACTTGAAATTAGCAAATCTTCTTGCAACAAAGGCCATGGTCTCCTCTTGAATCTTGCTTATGTCAGCACTGGGATAAAGATCTGCATCAGCTTCTGGATTACCTTCATCACTCAACTCTTCCTCATTAATGTCCTCATTCTCATGTCTATCCACTGATGCTTAACTCTTCTTGAATAATTCTCATGTCTATCCACTGATGCTTAACTCTTCTTGAATAATTTCTTTGCCTTTTGCTGATAAAGCTAGAGACTTGGGTTTACCATTTCCTCTTTCATTTCTCTGATTAACTCTTAACTCGTAGGTATAAAGACTGCCAAACAACTCATTAATGGTGAGAGTTTTTAGATCTTTGGCTTCTTCAATATCTATGGTCTTAGGATCCCAAGCTCTAGGCAAAGCTCTCACGAACTTGGCAATGAAATATCGATTTGAGTAAGATTTCCCATAAAGCTTTAAATCGTTCAACAACCTTTTAAACCTTTCAAACAATTCATCTAAGGTTTCACCACTCTTGGAGTTAAAACTTTCACACTCCTCAGTGAGAACTTGTAGCCTATTTTCCTTGACATCCCCAGTTCCCTCACAAATAACTTTAATAGCTTCCCAAACTTGCTTGGCAAAAGAACAACTAATGATAATATTCAACATCTTATTATCAATGGCAGAAAACAAGATACTGATTAACTCAGATATGAGTTTGGGAACCATGTGCTCAAGAACTCTTTCTCCATCCTCCCCTCTTTCTATAACAAGCTTTTGTGGCACTATTGGACCATTTTCAATGATAGAGATGAAGTCTGAATCTTGGGATCTTAAGTACACTCTCATTCTTGCTTTCCAAAAGAAATATTCTTTTTTGACAAGAAAAGGAATTTCTGGATTTTTAGAATACATCTTTCAAGGATCTTTCTAGCTGGTGTAGTTAGCTAGCAAGCTTTGATACCAATTGTTAAGAATGAAACAATGTCTTCTGTGATTGTAGAAGGGGGGTTGAATACAATCTCATAGCTTTTTTGAATTTCAAAGCTTCTTTGGAAAATCTTTCAAGATGGAAACTTAATATGCAAGAATAACAAGACAAACAAACAATGTAAGGTGCAATGATACACAGAAGTTTATCAACAATATTTGGGTAAATATTATTGAAGATTTTTCTTTCTCAAGGCAACATAGGAACCTCACCAAATTAATGGTGCTTCAAAGTTCTACACTCCTAGATACAAGATTTCTCTCAATCTAAGAATGTAAAAGATAACTTACAAATGAAAACACGAAACAATACTAATAAAACTCATATTCTAAAACTAGAAAAATAACAAAGTAATTTTGACTATCCACTTCCAAATCCGGAAACTAATACTGGCAGTAGAACACATAATCAAATTCCACATATACCTTTCTAAACTTGGTGATCTTGAAACTAGATTTTCTTCTTGTCATTTTCCTCCAGTCCTTAGAACTCAGCAATTGCATTAATTTATTTTGTCTCCAAGTTAACTTGCACAGTCAACCGTCGCTATCATCTGCAAGCTTTTAGCAGAAAGCAAGTATTGGAATTTTATGGAAATGCTTCGAGTATAGAATCTGAATTTTATCCACCGTCAACTCCTTCCTTGATCCACTTCCGATAGCTATCCACATATATTGATTTTGTATGGACTATCTCCTGCTAATACAAAAAGTAAGGCGATCCACTGCCTATACAATTTTATTACTATTGGTGGATCGCTTACAAAATATATATTATCCACTTCCAATACATTATTTCTATACTATGGCAGTGGATAAAATACTAACAATTTATTTCCTGTATCTATGAATTGTACAAGTGCAGAACTATAATGGTAGTGTTTAAACTACAACATACATCAGGGTTTAGGCATCATCATCATTTATTTTTCTAACAAACTTTTATGTTCAAATGCACGTTCAATTTTCGTATTAAGTGACCCGACCTTATCAAACTTGTAGTCGAACTTATTCGGGAACAACATACGGGTCTAGTTTCAATTAAAAATTTATTACATGATATTTTCTAGAAGTTCTCATTTGAAATATTTCCAGCTTCATATTTGTACAATATAATCTAAACTGAAGTTTAAGTTATTCTAATTTTGTGTTTGATTTAATTAAAATAAATACGAAAAAAATAATAATAAATTTGAGTTTATACTTTTACGTAAACCTGCTTTCATCTTATGAAAATTAAAATTAATTTAATTTTTTTTAAAATCTGACTCGATAGATTTGTGTAAAAATATTTCTAAAATAATATCAACTCGTGTTTTTGCATAAATTATATATGGACTCATCTCTTAGAGCATATGCACCGGTGTTCACCAGTAGTTCAGTAATTTATCAATTATGTTAATACCATCAATCCACTGTTGATATTAAACTAATAGTTTTAGTCCATATATATCCAACGGTAGGTGACCATTAATTCATTGATTACTATTCATTACTTTTATATTTATATATTAGATTAGATTAGATTTTAGATAAGATTTTTGTTAAACAAAAAAGCAACAAATGTGTTTATCAATAAAATTATCACTTTGAAGTCTTCAAATATAAGTTTATCAAAGTATTTCTGATTATCATCATGGCTTCAATCAAAAACCTACAAGAATAGCGAACAAAAATACTGTCAGGATGAAGTTTAAATTATGAATACTATTACGATTGAAGCAACTATGATGATGGAATTTTATGATAAGTCAGAAGAACAACAGGGACGGTGTTCCAGATCTGGTCGATCTCCTAATCAACCCAGACATAGGCTATCAAGAGGAAAAAATTTAATAGAAGATTATTTCATCAATCATCCTAGTTTTAATGGAGGTAAATTTCGTCGAAGATATCGGATGTATACTCATGTTTTTAACCGCATCATGAGTGCTCAATGCAATCCAGATCCTTATTGGCATCAAAGAGCTTATACAATCGGATTACTTGGATTGCGACCCCAACAAAAGATGACAGTTGCATTACGAATGGTAACTTACGGTGCAACTGCTGATCAATGTGCTGAAATATGTAGAACGAGAGAATCAACTATACTGGAGTTTTTGCAGAAGTTCTGTCAAGAAATAGAATGGCTGTTTGGTGAAGAGTACCTTCGTACTCCAACACCATCAGATCTACAAAGACTTCTTGGTAGGGCTGAGAAAAGGGATTCCCATGTATGATTGGAAGCATCGACTCTATGCACTGGGAGTGGAAGAACTGTCCGACCGGATGGGGAGGGACTTATAGTGGTCGAAAAGGTCGTCCTACTATTATCTTAGAAGCGGTGGCTTCGCATGATACATGGGTTTGGCATGCTTTTTTTTGGTGTACTTGGAGCTCAAAATGATATTAATATTTTGGGTCAGTCTCATTTGTTTGACAAAGTTGTTGCAGAAAATAGTCCGACAGCAGTATTTTATGTTAATAATAAAATATACAATAATGCATATTATCTTACTGACGGAATTTATCACAAGTACTCAAATTTTGTAAAACTATTGTTAATCATGTGTCGCAGTCACAGAAATTATTTACAAAGAAACATGAGGCATACCATAAAGATGTAGAAAGGTGTTTTGGTATCTTGCAATCTTGATGGGCTATTCTTCATTATAGTGCTCGAATGCACAAGCGCGCCACACTTAGAAGTATCATGATGAATGTATTGTATTACACAACATAATTGTTGAGGATGAATTTGTGGAAGACGAATATATAGCGCCCACAGAAGAATATCTAGTGAATCCATTAGCATCATAAGTTTATGATGGTCCAGTAGACTGTCATGGAGTTCGAATTCCATTTGAACTGGTCGAAAGAGATAGGAGAAATCAACAAGCATTTTAGGCTCGTATTGAGAATCTGGAATCAGCTTATATCCACACAATGTTTCAAAATGATCTGGTGCAGCATAATTGGATAATGGAAGCTAACCAGTAGCATAATTTGTTATTTATGTAAGTCATGTTACGTTATTTGTATGTTGTTTGAATATATATGATAAGTTTCGATTATTATTACTAATGCTCAACTGATTTAGATAAATTGTAGGACATTAAGGCTTTAACATTTTTCATAACTACATTACACACAATATGATACTAGTTTATATATTACTATTTTATAATTTCTGGATCAATATTGCTCATCGTCAAAGCTAGGGATATAACACCCAACACCTTTGTTCCATTGTTCCATAATCTCTATCTACTTTCTTTTGTACCACTTCTTCGTGTTTAGAGTCATTTAACTAGTGTACATTGTCATAATTATTGTATGCTCCTTTAATTCTTTCATTACCTCACGTTTTGCCAACGTGCTTCTTTCCGTTCTTCTAAAGCCTTAAGCTTTTCTAACTTTGCCTCCCTTCGTTTTTCATTCCAAGGTCTCTCTCAATAAGTGAAGAGTTTCTTTATCTCTCTTGATATTGGTCTCTATAAGTTTTCTTTGATTACATTGCATATTATTTAAAATTAGTATAGACATCTCATCTTTCTTGCTCATGTTCTATTTTTCTTTTTTCTTTGCTTATTTAGTTGCCTTTACTCCTATAAGCCTAACTGGACTAGAAGTAGTTGGTGACTCTTTGTTAGACTCTGGAGTTGCGAAATCTTCTTCCTCAGCATCATCGTTTAAACTAACTGGGGAATCTGCTTATGTTTCAACCATTCGTTGAAACAGAGGAGAACCCGTAGGAACATCAACAAAATGAGGATGATTTGACACCGCCTCGTAACATCCCTACTTATCAAACGTCTTGTTCATATCTTTGAAATATAATCCTTGAGCTTGAGTCATCTACCAAGTGATATATCGAATATAAGAAATCAAAAATTAATTATAAAAATATAATAATGAAATAACATCTTACCTCGTCTATTAAATTTGTTCCACTTACGCTATATCTACTAGCCTAGTCTTTGGACAATGCCATTTTTTTAGTGCTTTTTTCAATGATGGCCTGTATGGGTGAGAATTCGGTTCGATTTTCCGAAAATCGAACCCAAATAATCGAAATATTTCGGTTTGATTTTTGATTTTCAATTTTCAAGAATTTCGGTTATTTGGTAATTCGGTTCGGTTTTCGGTTTTAACCGAAAAAAACGAATTAATCGAATAGTAGCAATTTTGAGCACTTTTACGCTGTATACTGTTACAGTATACGTTAAAGTAAAATGAAGAATGTTTGGCATATACATTTCACCTTTACAACATATCAATTATTTATTTATAATATTATTATATTTTATAAGAAAAATATTATCAAATAATAAAATTAATTTATAAAGAATCAGAAAATTTATTTCATTGTACAGCAGCTCATAAAAAAATTTCAATAAGGTTTAAAAATTGAAATTTTGAATATATATATTTTTTATAAATTAAATTTAAAATAAATATTTTATTTATTTTAAAACATAATATTTTTATTTAATATTTTTAATTTTTAATTTTTTAATTCAGTTTTCGGTTAAAACCGAAATATTTAATTCGGTTCCGTGCAAAACCGAAATTATTTCGGTTCGATTTTCGGTTTGAATTTTTTGTAAAATTCGGTATTCATTTACCGAAATAAAATTTGATTCAGTTCGATTAAAACCGAATGCCAGTGACTTTAATCGTCCCAAATTGTTTAAATTGTTCTTGTTTGAGTACTGACCGGTGATTTAATCGATAAATTGTCTTACCCAATATTTACGTAACTGTAGTTCTTTAGAAGGAAGCCAACTACTACCTATTTTTTAAATAAAAGCAACAATAAAGAAAAAAATTACAAAAAACCAGAATAAATTTTGAAAGCTGATAAAGAAAAAGAGGAGAAAATTTTAATATATAAATCTGCACTTTTATAGTGAAAGATTTGATCTGTATAAATAAGTTATCATTTGAAAAGCAGAGCAGATAACCATTATAGAGTCTTGTTAGGAATAAGTCAGTTAAATAAGAATTTGATGATGTATAGATTAGTAAACTGCTGGTAGAGTACTTAGTACATTCAAACAGTCAACTTGTAAATTACATGTGTTACAATGTAATAGTTCTTAGTCCATGTATAGTATG
>JAUEJK010228188.1:0-10340 GCA_032274865.1 Eryngium alpinum
TTGTTCCTTTCTTTATTCACTCTAGGCACTCCTTAGTGGTGACGTAGTGTATAAATATGAACCTTATGTAATATTTCAAAGAAACGTTAATAATCTTTAAGCCTTTAAATAAACAAAATTTTGAAATTTTTAGTTAGAGAGAGGATCCAGCTATGATTTAACCCATCCGGATATGCCTGACGCTCAAAAGGACCCGGACACAATTGATTGTGAGTGATGGGTTCTGTTTGATGGTAAAAACAACTTTGGGTCCAAATTAATTTTCCGTAAAACATTCTTGGATAGAGGGTAGATGCATTTTAGCAAAGAATCTTAACAAACTGGTAATTTCTCTTGCACATAATCACGCCTACATGCGCATGCACGCGCGCACACATAATTA
This sequence comes from Eryngium alpinum, assembly GCA_032274865.1. NCBI lineage: Eukaryota > Viridiplantae > Streptophyta > Magnoliopsida > Apiales > Apiaceae > Eryngium > Eryngium alpinum. Next base: position 383 of record JAUEJK010228188.1, read on the forward strand.
CCATACCTGCAGGTAACTCGAGAATGGCAAACCTTGTGAGGCCAGGGACGTCTAACATCTCTACTATCTTCTTAGTCACATAACCACAGTTGTCAAAAATACATGAAAAAACAATGTTAAATATAAGAAATCAAGATAGGCAAACACACAAGTCCAAGTAATAAAAGACCAGTTTAACATGTCTGAGGATTTAATACAATTAAATATATCAAAAAAGTTAAGTACAAAAACTTCCTTCATTCAGCTGATTCACCGTATTCCTAAATTTCTGGCGGAATTCATCTGTTTATATTAAATCTTGATGACTATTCTTTGGTATTTTCATCGGTTACTGGAATTCATCTGTTTATATTAAATCTTGATGACTATTCTTTGGTATTTTCATCGGTTACTGAGAATTTCAGGCCCATTCTTTTTCTCCGATGATATATTTTCCCTTGCTCTCTCTGTTCATTACTATTTATAAACTTCTGGTAATATTATTTCCATCTTATTATATATGTTTGGTATCTATTAAATGTTATACGTATATATGCTACTGATGTTCCTCAACACTACGATGTTGGAAGAAATTATCATCTAACAATATAGTATATATTTAATTAGATTTAACTCAAAGTTAGCATTAGATATACACATGTGACACCAGAGGTTTTCAAAGTAGCAACAAATTAACATAAAAAACTGCTTTTATCTGGAAAGGCTCAGGTATCGTGCCATACACCGTTATAAAGTCTCTGTTTTTATATGCAAAAATCAGTTTGCAATTCGGACATTTCTACAAAGAGTTATTGCAGTTTTAGTGGAAGGGTGGCACTGCATTCAACAAGTTCTGCATTCAACAAGTTTTCTTTTACTGCATTCAGCCTGGAATATTCTGGAAACAAGGGTCAACAACTACATTTATTATTATTTATCATTTTCCTAAGCTAGTCCATGTATTAGTCCCTAAGATTATTGTTAACTACTAGTATTAAATATATACATTGGAATTAGCCTATGCCAAGGGGGATGTTCTGGCTTAAGTCTATATATATAAATTCTATATCATGTCATTGATAGACTATTGAGATTATCCAGTTTATTAATTTGAAGATTTACCTTTGTGTTTAAAGGTTTATTGATCTTTATCTCTTATCTCTTAGGTTGGGTTCCTTTGGGTGGCGAGATTACTCTTATCTCTAGGGTGCATTCCTTGGAGTGGCGAGTGTACTCTTATATCTAGGGTGGATTCCTTGTAGTGGCGAGTGTTTTAACCCATTTATTTATCCGTTACTATCGTCACCATTTGTTTTCGGTGTTAATTTGGTATCAGAGCTCAGTGTTACCTGTTTTTCAACAACCTGGTGGTAACATGGTAGGATAACAAATCGTGGCAGAAATTTACGAGACATTAAGTTGGCTGATTTGAGAAGACATGTTAAAGAGCTACGCCAAGAAATTGAGTTGGCTGATTTGAGAAGACAAGTTAAAGAGATACGCCAAAAGCTTGCTCAAAGAAAAGGTAAAGAACGTATCAATTGCAGTCAGGTTTCAAAGAATGACCACACAGAAGAAAATAGTTTTAAAAATTTGTATGTCTATGATGAGATGTATTCATTGAAGCCTGAATGTGGACAGCGTCAACGTCTATTTTTAGAGTGTGAGCCAGCCAATGATACTACTGAGTATACAGGGCCACCTCAATATAATAATGATTTAGGAGGGGAGAAATCTGACCCTGAGGAATGTGAAATAGTTCTGGCAGCTTTAAACATATATGAACCAGAGCCTAAACCACCATTCCAATGCACAGGTCATGCAAAAGGTCAAGTAATGAAGATTTTTGAGGAAAGTGACACTTCCTTGAGTTTTATAAAGACTGAATCAGCCAGTTATATACAACTGACATATAATGAGATGGAGCCTGTAAATGACAATCTGGCCATTAGAGCTTTCTCACATATTCATAAGAGGTGTGAAGGACTTGAAATAGATATACAAAATTGCAAGTTTCACATTCCAAGGTTGGAATTGGGAAGGACAAAATGGGAGTTTATACTGGACAAAAGTTGGTTGCAGAATTTGGAAGATTCTGCAATTTTTAACATTGGAAGTCGGAATACCAATGGAAAGACAAGAAGGTTTTTCTAGATGCAAACATAGTTGATAGCAAAATTTTTGTACTTCATTTATTCTGTTCTAAAATTTTTGCAGCAGAACCTTTATTGGGTAAACATAGTGTTCGAAGTTATGGTTACAAAGAACTTTTATCAAGAATTAAAGCTGAAGAAAGTACTAATGTAGAGGTACCAAAGGATTCACATATACATGTTTCTGAGCATACCCAAGGTTTTTCAAGGAGCCTATTTGAGGATTTCATGGTCAACAGAGGCAAACAGAGCAAACAGAAACTAGAGAGCATATCCAGCTCTAACCTTCATGTTTGTAACATTTTTTATGACCCTATTTATCAACATTCTGGGTCTAAACTTCATTGCAAGATCGAAACTATGGTCAGCGAGGTAAAACTGAAATTAAGAGATTCTGATTCGTTATTGCTAGGGAATTATAATATTGATTTACAAGATGATTCCTTATATTCTGATTGTACTGCTGATTATGACATACAAGAGGATGACAACTTATGGTATGTTAACCATCCAATTTATGATGCATATTTAATGAATATTTTCTATTTTTATGACAATGTTTAGTTGAATCAAGAGACCTTTAAATATGAAGATCTTGAGATGCCAAGTACATTATTTGATTTTGAATATCAAAAACTTAATTTGGATGGAAGGATAGTATCAATGAAGTTTTATATGGATATTTTTAAATCAAGTGAAGATTCTAGTCAGGATGACCTTATACATGAGAATTTTCAGTACAGAGGCTTAGTGAATAATCAAGCACATCTAGAAAAGAGTTGGAGACAGAAACCCGTTCCTTTGAGAGATAAAAGAAAGAATACAAATGGCAAAGAGCATATTATTTGGAGTTTCACTAGGACAAAAATCTTTCAGGAACTTCAAGTATGAGCTAATTTACTTTTACGAGCTTGTGTTGATGACACTATTATCCTGGTATATTTGATGATGAATCCTTCAGTGTCATATTGTATACACTACTTTCTCCTGACTACATTGGGAAACCTTCTGATGATTCTGAAAGAACAAAAGATATTGGTGTGTTTAGCTTTCTATGGCAATCATTGGACTCAAGACACTTTGTATGCTTTTGTTTTGTTTATGAAATGGCATTGAAATGTTTCAGGAGTCTTAGATCTGCATATGAGAGCCTTATATCCTTGCTTAGTTCTGTTTCTGTTAAGGTTTTGAATCCCCAATCTTACACATAAGTTTTGTTTGCTAGCATTTCTTTTGGAGATGATGGACTCATTGGCGAAGTTAAGAAGAAAAAGTTGGAATCATTTACAATGTTTGCATCTGAATATTTCAAGCATCTATCTGAATCAATAACCTTAGAGAGCCCGACATTCTTTGCAAAAATTATAGGAATTTATCAAATCTCGTCCAGGCACTTTGAAAAAGGAGAAGAAACAAAAATATATGTGCTTGTCATTGAGAGCATTCTGTTGAGAAGGTACATGGTACAACTCTATGACCTTAAAGGATCGTCTCGGTTTCTGTACAATCCAGAATCAAGTGGAAGTAACAATGTTTCACTGGATCAAGACCAAATTGCAAAGGCTACTTCTCAAATATTTATTGGAACGTTTGTTGTTATTTATTTTAATGATATTAAGGTGCGTAGTCATGATGAGCAAAAGTATGTGAAACACCTTAGCTCAAATTATCAAGTGCTAAAGGAGCAAAGTTAGCGTGTAAATTGGAGAAGTGTCACTACTTTGCGAGCAGCCTCATATTTGTTAGATTTGTAGTATCTTCGGATGGTTTAAAGATAAATGAGAAGAAGTTAATCTGTCTAATCGTTCTCCATACAAATCTGATGATCAGAATGAAGACTCGAGGGCGAGTCCTTTTCAACCGGCGGAGAATGACGCCGGAGGTTTTCAAAGTATCAGTAGATTAACAGAAAAAATTGCTTTTATCTGGAAAGGTTTAGGTATAGTGCCATACACCGTTATAAAGTCCTGGAAGTCTATTTTTATATGCAAAAATCAGTTCGTAATTCGGACATTTCTATAAAGAGTTATTGCAGTTTTAGTGTAAGGATGACACTGCATTCAGCAAGTTTTCTTTCACTGCATTCAACCTGGAATATTCTAGAAACAAGGGTCAACAACTACATTTATTACTATTTATCATCTTTCTAAGGTAGTTCATGTATTGCAAGTCCCTAAGATTATTATTAACTACTACTATTTCAACAGTAAAATCCTCTTTTATAACCTACATTATCCACTCCATCTCTTCCCTTCGACCAAGAAACCCTGAATTATTATTCCATCTACTTTAAAATTATTAACTGACATTTCTTTGAGAAGTAAAAAGAGTGGTGGTTTAGATGGTTCCAATTCCTTTCCATTTCCCGACACTTACTTCAGGCATAGTTATTATATTACTCAACACTCGAAATAGATTAATGGTAATGTACGTTGGATCAGTGAACAATGTCTCGTTTAATCTCCCTCATACGCCTTATTTAATTACCCTTAAAGAGAAATGAGGCCATTTGTTTAACCAAACTCCACAACCAGAAGGTACTCAACAAACTATGACATTTTCAAAGTCATAAAAAAATGTGAATGCTACTTCTAGCAGCTCAATCTACAGATCAAAACACAACATAACACTCTTGATTCTACCAAATGCAAATACAATGACACCTAATTTACATCAAGACGCACCCGTGACATTTCTACAGTTTTGGTGTTGGGTTATGGGAATGAAAAGTTCAACAAATCTAGTGTTTGTGGTGAGGCGTGACTTTAATTGGAGTGATGTTCACATATGATGTGGTGGCCACGTAGAGGGATATTGAAAACGAAAGAATGTTTGTTGGGTTTACTATGTTATGGTGATGCATAAAAATTAAGACAATGTAGAGATTTATTATAATATTATCTTAATTTCTGGATTGGGTCTTGATTATTCTAAACTCACTAATATTATTATTAATATTAACCTAGTATTTATATTATCTTGTGTAATCCACAAAAATATGAGTAAAAAGTGCATACGTATGATTAAAATTATGATAATAAAGTCAATATAATTTTTTTCACTTTATAAAGTAAGTCTCAGAACTCAACAATTAAATTAGGATGTTCTTACTCAACAATTAAATTAGGATGTTTCTGTATTTATTATTTATAAATTTTAATACTTATTTCACAAGTATTTTATCAAATTTCGATTATTGTAAGAGTATATGGTTTGATTTACTCAATTGTTTTTGTGAATACTAAATTGTACAGTAGTATTATTTGTTCAAAGGAAGAAAAATCGAATGTGTCAGGAGACGTGAGTCAGTTTAGTTATTGTTCGAGTTTTCAAATCAGGATACATTGCAATGTTACATGAATTGAAGCCCAAAGTTGAATTTACATGTTTATAATGGCCATGTTTAGATTCTTTTAAATTACTACTTTCCGGCGGTGTTCTAAAAATCTTTTGATTTAATCGATTAATCCTCCAATTAATTGTTAGAAGGTGTCTTATTGATTAAATTTTTTAATCAATCATTTTCTGATCAATTTTATTAATATATTATTAAAATAAATTTTAGAATAATTATTTAATTAATAAATTGTATTATATTAAATATTATTATATAATATTTAATAAAATAAATAAATATTATGAATAAATATTAGTTAAAATAATAAAATTATATTTAAAAAATTAAAATAAATATATTTTATATAAAATTATATTATAATATATTAATATTATTAAATTATATTAGATTAGCAATCTAATTAATCTTTTCGATTAATCCCTGATTTTTTGATTAATCAGTAAAGTCCCTTAGTCCAATAACACCGCCTAGTGATTTTTAGAATATTAATTTTCAATGGTAAAAGTGGTAATAAATATTTATATGTGTATTATATATCATTTTAAAATACATATTGTATTTGGGGTACTTTCCCCTTTTTTTTTTGGCTAAATATTTGGGGTACTTTCGATATCACTTAAAAAATAACTACGTAACTAGGGGTGAGCAAAACCGAAAATTTGAACCGAATCGAATCATTTCGGTTCGGTTCGATTTTTTTAAAAATTCGGTTCGGTTCGGTTTATTTATTTAGGATCGTAATAAATTTCGGTTCGGTTCGGTTTTTGTAAATTCGGTTCGGTTTGGACTGAATAGACCGAACTTTTAATATTAAAATAATATATATTTAAATATATTATATAAATAATAATTTAAATATATTATATATTATATAAATAATAATTTAAATATTATATTATATTCATTATATTATTATATAAATTAAAATTATTTAATTATATAATAAATAATAAATAATGTATTTATAAAATAATATTTTATATAATATTTTTATATATATATCGGTTTATTCGATTCGGTTCGATTCAATTTCGGTTCAATTTGGTTCAATTTTTTTCTAAAATTCGATTCGATTCGATTTTAATATTTTAGGAAGTTCGATTTTCAATTTTTTCGGTTCGATTCGGTCCAAACCGAACCGACCGAATGCTCAAGGTAACCATTCTGTACTAGGCTCGGCAAAATGGATTCACGGACCGGATATCCATGGTGAATTGCATATACGGAGCGGATTTACTCCACAGTAAATGGACTGGATTTATAAAGGAGCGGGCTCAAATAATCCATATATAAATGGACCGGAGCGGGTTTAATCCACTATATCCGTAATTCGGTCCATTTACTTTAGAAAAATAGTTGGAAAAACAAATCTAACACAAATGTTATCGGATCTCAAAACTAATTAGGGTTTCTCCATTGTCGTTTCTCTGTCGCCGCTTCGATTGAGCATCGCCCCTTGAATTCCAGTCGCTGTCGATTGATCTCTGTTGTCGCCTTGATTTTATAGCTTAACGGTGAGATTAATTTCTATAAATCTCCATCTTTTATATGCAAATTTGTTAAACACTTCCGGTTCCAAATGATTTTACATATGTGTGTGTATATATATGTGTGTGTGGATTGAGTTTTAATTAGTCCATGTATGTGTATATGTGCTTGTGAAGTTAACTTAATTCTATTAGTTTGGGACTTTGGGTTTTCGGGCAACCGGATAAATTGTTATGATATATGAACATATGGGTTTGGATTTGGGTCACAAGCTTGTTTAATTGTTACAAATAACAGCACAAGATATAATACCAGTACCAACATCACACTTCTCATTCTTCTGAATCTTTGATATTTGTTTTGGAATTTATATCACAATTTAAGGCTAAAAGATGATCCACTCTTGTTTACTGGTTGACTTGGTTGTCTCCTATATATGTGTGTGTACAGACCAAGGTTCCCCGAAATTACCTTAGCTACTTTACTTCTTATTCAATTTGTATTACTTATACAAGCAGTATAAGCGGCTTATAATAGTGAGAGGACGCTTAAAACTACAGTATAATTGTCTGGTTTTAGAAATTAAAGGATTTGAATTCAACCCCAAATCATTTATTTGGGATAGATGTGAATTTCAAGACTCTAAATATAAATATTTCAAGATTTTAAAATTAAATAATAAGTGAAAAAATGGGACTAGTACAGGTGAGTTCCCAAAACTTGTCTTCTGATCTTCTCCTGTTAGAAACTTAGAATTGTTGAGACCCCACCTGTGTTATCATTGATGGCCTCAGGGTTCATCTCTTGATGAACATGTTGATATTAGAGTCTACTACTTTATCAAACTCTCCATTGCTTGACATTCCGATTCCACAATATATATACAATCACCCAACACCAGTTTTAACAGTCATCTCTAACTTTCTCTTATATTACACCAAGCTATTTGAGTTTAACCCGTATCTACACAAAGCCTAAAGGGGTGAATCGTGACTATGAGGACCCAGTAATCCTGTCATCGAAGAGGAGAACTGTTGGGGACTTCTGCACGAGAATCCACAAGGACATGCTTAAACAGTTTAAATAGTGAGTTCTCTCTCGTTGCAAAAGTACCTTTTTAGCTAAACATCATTTTGAGACTCAAAAAGAGCATGTAGTAAAAATGTTATGATAACAACCATGTGTCTAAGCCGTTATGTGCTATTTGAAGAAGGCACATTTAGAAGTTTCATTTCTATGATTAGCTTATGAGATGGTTCACCTGATACAGTAATAGTTCTTAGACGGTTGCTTATATATTTTACAGCAATATAAATAAGAGCAAGAAGTTATGAAAAGTTGTGTTCTTGCTTTCTGCTGTACGAAACTCTGACTTGATATTCTTTATCGTTCTTGCTTTCTTCTGTATGAATTATTGGTTAATAATGGCTGAAAATTCCATTTTGCCTTTTGAATTTAAGTAGAACTATATCCACATTTTTCTTCTTTTAAATTAACTTGCAATTGTGTGCAATAATGCAGTGCATTGGTTTGGGGATCAAGTGCAAAGCACAAGCCACAAAGAGTGGGCAAGGTGAATACCAGAGAAATTAGTTTTTGTTATACGCTATTCATCCCATCAACCCTTTTATTTATGATAACACTTAACCTTTATGATTGCTCTTTTCATTTTTTTGTCTCCAACCAGGAACATGAACTTGAAGACGAAGATGTCGTGCAAATCATAAAAAAGGTGTGAGATTATAACTCAGATGGCATATATCAAAATGTTTTGAATCCCTGGGAGGGTTGGCCTACTCGATTATTCTCCTTTGTAATGGACTAGGCATATGTAGCAACAATTAGGGGTGTTATGAGATTTCGGAGAAGCTTGATGTTGTTCTTGCAGTTTGTTCTTTTAGCTTTCTTTGTGACAATAGTTGTAAGGTTTAGAGGACTATAAATACATGTCTGTGGTGACGAGCTGTAAGATTTTGGAGAAGCAAAACTAAGTTCCTGACTCTTTAGAGGACTATAAATACATGTCTGTGGGTGATGGGCTGTAAGATTTCAGAGAAGCAAAACATGTTCAAGTTCTGACTCTTTTCTTATCTCTAAATAGTTGGATTGTATACCAGATTCCAAGGGATTTTAAGCTTGTTAAAAACGTAAGAAGTGTGTGAATAATTGTTTTCCAAAGCAGCGACTATGCTAGATCATTGGATTTTTCTTCCATTGATTCTGTTAAGCATGCAATTTTTAATTTCTAAAACCTTACATTTTTATTTTTAATAATAAGTACGACGTAGTAGATTGATAAATTGTAATTTTGTAATGAACATTGTGGTAAAACCGGAAACTTAGGGTGTGTTTGTGTAATCTAAAAATAAGTGCTTATCTGAAAAAAAGTACATAGATAAGTATTTATATTTAGAGGTACAACCACTTATTAGTGATTAACAAACATGACTTAAATCCATAAACTCTTCCCTCTGATTTGAAATGTAAGTCGTCTTATATTTATTCATGCAATTTAATATATTTTAGATAATATAATCAAAATTATTAATTTTCAAATAAAGATATAATATTTATATATAATAAATTTATTATATTTTAATTACACAAAGACTACATTTTGAAATTCTAAAGGGAGATAGTCTTAAATTTTGATATCTAACATAATTATAGATTAATATAAAAATATATATGATATAATTAATTCTAATATACAGTAATAGATAGTTGTATATGGCACGCTACAGTTTTCCAAAATCTAAAAATATGTGGAGTAGGATAGTTCTACCAAGGCTCATATACATTTTTGGATGTTTGTGTAATTTGTAAAGCTTATTTTAAGTAATCTGAAAATTTTATAACCACCAAAAATATCAATAATAACAAATTGAAAGTAAATTAATTAATAGTAGTATAAAATTTGAGACATTCCTGTTTATTGTATCCATGGGCTAGAGAAAGAAAGATAAGAAAAGGTTTCTCT
>JAUEJK010228296.1:0-10339 GCA_032274865.1 Eryngium alpinum
GTATCTTATGAGAAATATACACCTATTGGACCTATCCACCACCACTCTTGATGTGAATGATCAGAAATTCAATCCTCTAATCTTACCTCATTGGTGTGAATAAAAAGAATTTAAGGTCCTTCTAGGCACTAGGCACCTATGAGCTCCTAATTCCTCATCTTTGATGTGTTTTTGCTACTTGTAGGGGATCCTCATATCACATGGCGCCTAGGAGACTACATAGTCGCAATCCTTGGAGTGCCAACCTCAATTGTAAAGTCCTCCTAGGCGCTAGGCGCCTAGGAGATACTACATTTCCTTTCTTGGTGTGTTTTCTCTATTCGTAAGGATTCCCTTTCCTTTGTGGTGCCTAGGAGGTACCCTCACCTCCATCCTTGACATGAATAACCTATATTTAAGATACTCCTAGGCGCCGCCTAGGAGACCCAAACTTCACCACATTGGTGTAACAAGCTACATAATATGGTACTCCTAGGCACTAGGCGCCTAGGAGACTTCTTATAACCCTACTCGATGTGTTTTGTGTTGTTTTTATTGTCTCGTGAACAAATTAACACCTGAGGGGTTATCCTAAACACGAGTTACCATTCTCTAATCTCTCTTTGCATTATTAAGGTCTGGGAGGCTATATTTTAATCTTACTTCCCAGCAAGATGGACTTCTACCAAAGTGTCCAGGTGCAGTGAATACAGCTGAAGGCTGAAGAAAAGCCCAAGTCCAGAAGCTAGTCGAAGTCCAGTAAGAAGAAAAAGAAGGAAGGTTGCCAGATGGATTTTCCAGCATGGAAAATCAAGATATTAAAAGAAAAATATTTCGGCAAAGGAAAGGAGATATACACTAAAAGCAGTCAAGCAAGATTCAAGGAAGTCCAATTCAAATTAGGAGTCATTTTGTAAGTTATCTCCTTATATATGATTTGAATTTGACTTGGCTTATCTAAAAACAAGGAATAATTTTTCAAAGTTAATATGTTTTTCAAAAGTCACAAAACCAATTCTTCCAATAGTTGTTCTCTGATTTATTCTACAAACGGGAAGAATACTTTTTCAACTTCATCTCTCTAATTCTCAGCTAGAATTCAGATGAGTGAACGTTGAAGACTAATCTTTTGAAGAATCAGTCTCCATCATTCTCTCAACTGGCAATCATAGCCGTTTGGAGCTTTTCATATAAATAGAGATGATTAGGTATTTGAAACCAACACTAATACAACTCAGAGCATATTTTCCAATCCATAAACTTATCTAAAAAACGCCTTGTCAAGTTCTTATTTATTTGTGAGATAACGCTAGATTGAGTTGTAATCTTAATTTTTATTCGTGAGAATAAGTGTTTCAGCTACTATATTGTCTCGAGGAGCTGTGTGCTCAAGGGTGACAGGTTTAAGTCACAAGGGAACCAAATATAGTCTGTAAACAGGTTTAGTTTAGGGCTGGTGGTTTAGGGAGACACCTATACAGTAGGCTGTATTGAGAAAATTGTATTATTAAATTATAATCGGGAGTATTAAAGGTTTAATAATACAATCCTTTACCACGTTGGTAAGGGAGCAGGACGTAGACCATTAGGGATAGGGTCGAACCTGGCTAAAATTCTTGGTGTTATTTACTTTACTGCATTGTTCTTCAATACTGCTTTATTTTGTTAATTCTGCTGCATATTCATATTGACAGTGGTAAAGTACATTATATACACATCTAGAAGAAAGTCTGAAAATTTATTAAAGACTGATTTTTGAAAAACAACCTGCTATTTTATAAACAGTCTGTTGTATTCGGTAACAGTTTAAAATTTGGTCATCATATTTAGAAACACCTATTCACCCCCCCTTCTAGGTGCACTTTCAAGAACCAACTCCTTCGTAAATTCTACAATCCGAAAAAATATTATTTAATTTACTTTTTAAATATTCTACTACAAATACATTTTAAATAACTTTAAAAATTAAAATCATTCATCTTATAAGTTTTCATTCAAGGGGCTATTATAGCTCGTATAAGTAGCTGCATCTTATAAGTGAAAATGAGAAATAATAAATAGGATTTTTTTTTCCAAACTTCCTCTTATAAGCATAATTAAATACTCTCATAAGTTGCTACAACTTATAAGAGGAAAAGAAAAGCAACAAATAAATACTTTTTTAAGGACTAACCACGTATAATTTATAATAAGTATTTACTAAACACCCCTAAATGTTTAGATATCAATATATGCTTTTTGTTCAATTATTCATAAAATAAAATAGGACCATCAATCACACTATATAAATTCCTCCCTCCCACGTGACTTCCACCTCCTGACCTATATGACATGCCCTACTTGTACCCTTCCCTTATCATTTGAAGACGTTGACACCAACTTTTTACTCCATCCTTTCCAAGCCAATCAATTTGGTCTATCCCGTGCAATGCTATCCAATCAACAAATCGATTGGATTTGATACTTTTATGTATTTTTAAAAGTAAGCTGGTTGTGAAGGGCTTGATTTTAAATTTTTTATTTTACTATTATTTAAATTAAATTTATAGAGTTGAATAAATTTTATTTAATTATTAATTTTTACTTAAAAAAAATCTTTTAAATTTAATTCACTAGTTTGTCTGACACTAAAATTTAATATTTTATCTGAATTTAATTTAATTTGAATCTAATTTAAATATAATAATTTATAATATAATTCTAAATTATTTGATGTAAGAAAAGGATTCAACTTTATACACGTTTAAATTGAAATCGACTGTCTCAACTATAATTCCTATTTTTTTCTTAAAAATATTATATTTGAGATTATTTTAAATAAATTATTTGAACTAATGTGAAGTATGAATAAAGATAAAATTTATTTTTTAAATTTTAGTATACACAAGCCTAAGAATTCCACTTTCTTTAATAAATGTAAATATGATATTAAGAATTACTGTAATAATCTTAGATATATTTTATCTTTCTCTTCCTATATTTTATTAACTTTTTGTACTTGTTAGTACTTTTCCCCGTTCTGACTTGTTATTTTACATTTTCTTCTCCGCAGCCCGATTCATACAGGTGGTTGTATAACCTAAACTAAGTATTCATTTAAAAAATATTTAAATAAATATTTATTTTTAAAAATACAATAAAGTATCAGTGATTAACAAACATGACCATAGTCATATGATTCGTATGTTAATAATCCTATGGATGTGAGGCAGTGATAATCAGGAATACTAGATATATTCACTTTGTTTGAATATCTATATTTTATTTCTTAATATATATTTTTATTCATTTAGAAATTTAAGTAATCGCTTTTAAGAATTATATCAAATATTAATATCTTTTATTAAATTTGAATGAAACTTATATTATATATTATTATTAAACTTGTTTAATGTATTTTTACTCTATCTTTATTAATATATTTGATATTAAATTTTACTCTATTTTTAACTAATATATTTAATAATAATGAAAGTCTAAAAGATACGATCGAAAAATATATTTATTATATTATGTATTTCTTGAATCGGATACTTAATAAAGTTGTCCTTGTCCTTGTCCTTGTCCTTGTCCTTGTGCTTCTACGAAGAGGATATAAAATGTGTGTTATTAGTTTCTCTCAATTCAAAATTTAGCGAAGAGGATATAAAATGGATGTTATTAGTTTCTCTCAATTTAAAATTTAGTATGTAGATTGAGGACTTCTTCACATTTGTATTCAAACAAACAGTTCATTTTTACTACTTCTGTGTGAACAATCCAACAACTCTTCCTTTATATATATTGTGCATTGAAACACTCATTAAAGACAATACCGGATCTTCGTACAATTATTCACCAAGACCTCATTTGTATCATGTGACAGGACTCCCTTTAGCCTAAATTGGAGACTGTTATAATCTAGACTATGATACCACTTATTGGATGTTATTGGACCTCTTTCAACCTAAAAGCTAGCTTGTACGTTAAGGACTTTCTTCATACATATATTCAACATATCCATCCTCTTTCACAGCCGATGTGGGAACAATCCAATATGAGTGAGCATTCGGTCCAAATCGAATCGAAAAATTCAAAATTTGAAATGTCAAAATATTATAAACACAACCGAACCAAATTTTACAGAAATTCAAACCGATCTAAATTCGGTTATTTTGGTTCGCTTTTCAAGCAAATCGAATTATATAATAATAATAATAATATAAAATATTATTATATGATTAATTAAATATAATTAATACGATATATATTTTTATTTATTATTTATATAAATATGTATATAAAAATATATATTATTTTAATATTGAAATTTTGATTTATTCTGTTTAGACTGAATTGAATAAAAAATCAAATCGAACAGAAATTATTATAATTTTAGAAAATAGAAAATTAATCGAACCGAACCGAACCGAATTTATTAATAAATTGAAACAAACTACAATTCAACAATCTCCTCCTCCACACATCGAGCCTTTGAACATTCATCAAGGACATCGTTGGGTCGTGGCACAATCATTCATCAAGATCATCAAGATACCGTCTATACCATATGACAGATCTCTTTTTGGCCTAATATGGAGCTCATAGACTATTATAATCTGAATTTTTCATGTGCAGTGAAACTTTCATTTTCTTGAATTGAAGAACTTTTTCCATAAGTTATGATTTCACTACTAGAAATATGCTATACAGTGCATTTGAATGACAATTAATTTTCATCTCCACAATGCAATCATGTTTTTTTTGCTAGAGCTTGCACTAGCTTTATCTTTTGCAGTTTTTTCATTTCTCTTTCTTTTTAGCTTCAAGAGTGTTAAGCTTAAAATTACTTTCTACTTCTTGAGCTATATAGTGATGCGGGGAGAATTGCAATCAGTATTAAGTTCTTAACTGGAGGGTGCAGATTCAGAAAAGACAATATCACAATCATAATTATAGGGATCCATTTTTACCCAAGGATTATCATTTACATTAAAATCTTCTTCACTTTTCACAAATGTCATCTTCTTGAGTTTATTTCCTTCATAGAATTTAGATTATCTTTGCCTTTTACTTTGTTTCACAAATGTTAAGCAATGTGTTTGCTTGATGACTTGTGAGTCAAAATGAATTTGCATCTTCCTAGCATTTTCAGTCCATTTCTTCTTAATACTAACTTATTTCTCAAGTTTTTCTGTAATGTATTTTTGAACCTCCCTAGAACACTTAAATAGACATGCAGTTCATTCTAGTTAAGTTTGAACGTCAAAAAACTTGTTCAGTTTTCCTTCAAAAAAGTATTTCGAGCAGTTAATATAACATTCTTTTTGCTTAATCTTTTATTTTATTGGGTGATGTTTAACAAAACATTGTAAGTAGAATTAATTTCTTTTACCAGCTGAGCATGGATTTTAGATGCATAAGGATTTTATTTTCCATAGTTAAGTAAGGAGAGTACCTTATCAGAACTTGTTTCCATTAATCTATTTTTTTTGTATTGTTGATCATCCTCTTCTCCATCTTCAGCCCATTCCATTCCTTCAACTACATAGGCTTTCCAGATCATTTTTACCTCAAGAAATTGTTATATTTCCTTCTTAGTCTTCAAGCTTAACTTGCAAATTTCCAGAGTTTGTAGTGTTTTGGCTTGAGGAAGCATGCTTGAAAACTTTTAACTTTTTACAAGTGGAAACATAATAACCAGACTCCTTACAATTGTAACATGTAATATTGACTTTTGATTGGAAGGTTGGCTTGGCTGTAAATTTTGTCTAAGTTTCAGTTCTTTTGCCAAACCTTTTTTGTTCTAATACTGGTCATTCTCCTAGCTACACGAGCAGTAGTTTTTTTTTAATCTTGTTCAGCTCTTCTTCAGGTAACTCGTTATCATCATCATCATCAAAGTTCTCATTTTCTTCTTAAACCTCATATTCTCATACTCAGGCTCTTCTTCAACTTGTCTCACTGCACTTGACTTATGCAGTTTTTCTTTTCCTCTAGCAGTGAGAGCTAGAGACATGATCTAACATACACCATACTTTTTATTTCTTTGATTCATTCTAAGTTCATAAGTTTGAAGCTTACTGTAGAGATCTTCCAAAGTCATCAACTTCAAATTTCTAGCTTCTTCAATAACAGTGATTTTGGAATCCCAAGTTTTGGGAAGAGTCCTCATGAACTTGGCACAAATTCCTTAATTTATATAGTTCCTTCTGAATAAGATTAAATCATTTAACAGCCTTTTGAATCTAACGTACAAATCAGATACTCTCTCTTAACTTTTACTATCAAAGCTTTCATACTCCTATCTTGAAATCTGCAGTATTTTACCTTTAAATCTTGGCCTCCTTCATACATGGTTTGAATGGTATCTTATATCTCCTTTGCAGTTCCACAACTCATGATTGTATTAAGCATTTCATTATTAATAGCATTCATCAGAATATAATCGATCACTTTTCCACTTGCTCCTTTCCTCCTTGGTGAACTATTTTGACTAATTCGACACCCAATATTTTCTAATTTCAATACCATCTTCAACACAAAGTAGGAACAAGCTTTTCCATAACAAAAGGACCATCATCAAGAACCTTGAGATATTAAACATCTTGAGGTCTCAATTACATTCTCATCCGCACTTTTCAGAAGTAGTATTCTTTCTTCACCAGTTATAAAATCCGTACTGTCACGATTCAATTTTTGTCCTGTTATGAATTCAAAATAAAAAATTATGTACAGTCAAAAGAACTGTGTCCAAACTAAATGTCACAAGATAGCACTTTTACTGCATTTATAAATCTTCCGTGACAAGCCTAACTTACTTCAAAAATAATATATTAACTGCCAAATTTATAATACTTATTAAGGATATAACAATTAATTTAAGGGCAAGAAGTTCACTATTACTACCATATTGTTATCCAGTAAAACTGTTCTCATTTATTTAAAATAAATTGTATAAGTGTATAAAATAATATATTATAAAATTATAATTATTCAAATATTATATTATGCAGTATTTTGATACGTCAGTAACAAGTTTAAAAATATATATAATTATGCGTCGTTTTCGTTATTATTTCCTTAGCAAATTTTACATTCATCGAGTTTCAAAAAGATAATTTTATTTTAAACACTAAACTTCAAAGCTCTATTTTAAAGATTCCTATTTAAAATACGTTGAACACAAATATTTAATATAACTATATATGTTATTTACAGTGTCTTATGTTCTTTCTTTTAATCTGTAGTTCTTATTTTATTATACTTTAATATTATTTACATTTAATAATTGCTTTGTCCCATCATACCAAAAGCAAATTTTAAAACTCACAAAAATATTAAAAAATTATTACATTTATGGTCCTTCTATAATTTTTTTAAAACTTATTCGTTTTAACAATAAATTTACTTCATTGACGTATAAAAAGTTTAATGATAAAATTATACATCAAATAAAATTTTAAATTTAATAAATTTAATTATAATTTAAATAGGTTCATGATTATATATACAACAATTATGATTTATGAACATTTGATAAAGTAAATTCAATAACAAAACTTATAGGAACAGGATCGGGAAAACGATAATTTTGTCTGAGAATCTGGAGACCCTCGTGGGAATGGGGTTGCAAAAGATTTTCCACCACAAAAGAAGAATGATATGACCCAGGTGTGTATTTATTGCATCACACCCATTGGTTAACTTTATGTCTTCCTTTTTTTCTTACAATCCACAACCTCATTCTCCACACACGCTACTGTGTGGGGGTTATGTATACATATAGGGTTGTTTGGCTGCAACTATTATAAGTGACTGCAGTTTATAAATAATAAAATAAAATAATTTTTTTTTTAAACTTCTTCTTATAAGTAGAATATAAGTGAAATTAAAGATTTTCATAAGTGGCTACAACTTATAGGAGAGAAAGAAAAATAGTAAATAAATATTTTCTTTCAAACAAATTATTTATAAGCTGATATAAATGATACAATTTTTATATTGGGGCTGTTTGCGTAACACTTATAAGTGGCTGCAGCTTATAAGCTGGAAAAAAAAAAGCACCTATTTGGTGCTTTTTTTTCAAGTTTTTTTATAAGCCAGCTTTAAGCCCATCCAAACAGCTTAACTTAAAGTGAGAAAAGCACTTATAAAAAAAAGTTTGAAAAAAAGGTACCAAATATGTGCTTTTTTTTTCCACCTTATAAGCTACACCCACTTATAAGTGTTAACCAAACAGTTCAATTATCTATATAGGCCAACTTTATATATGTACCACTTACAATAGTTCGTATGATTGGTGATATGATTATATATGTACTATACTTTCCACACTTTATAATCTTACTTCCACTTTCTTTGTCACAGTAACGCTTGTCTATCTTAATTCTTAATGCAAGTTATTCAATATGTATAATGTGGTTATTAGTATCAAAACTGATTATATGCTTAAATAACGCTTAGACCAGTCAAATGTAATTAATCAATTCTTTAATTTTGTTGACTAAATTTAGTGTGTATTCACTTATTAATAATTTAATTATAAGATCAAGAATGTATGATTTTTTTTCTTTTTAAAATTACAGTAAGATGTTCTAGTAATTAATTAAGTATTGATAGTTAACTACGTATTATATTAATGAAATATATTTAAATATTATTTTTATTTAAAACTTAAATTATTAGTATTAGTAATAGTTGAACATAATTAATAAATATTTAATTATTTATATTACATATTTAAAATAATAACATTATTTATTAAGTTATATAAATAAAAATATAACAATATACTTATATTAATTATATTATTATTTTAACTTTTTAACTTTTCTCTATTTTTGTTACATTTTTTCTTTATTATGAAAATAGCATTGAGATCTAATCTAATCTAATAAAAGCATGAGATATCTATAATCCGTCTAGTAGTAAGATATCTAGACAACTTTTTAAAACTTTGACATTTATATATATAATATATTAAAAAATTTATACATATACAACAACAACAACAACAAATCCAGTTAGTCCCACAGAAGTAGGGTCTGGAGAGGGTTAGATGTACACAGCCTTACCCCTATTCGTAAGAATAGAGAGGCTGTTTCCGTAAGGACCCCCGGCCAAGAGCATAACAGAGCAGAGAAAAAAAGCAGGAAAGCAAACAAGTGCATGAAAAGTTGCAGGTGAAAAACAAGTAAGCAAGTAATCAAGTGTGTTTGCATGATAATAAAAGTCAGTACCCTAGTTCTCCTAAGATAAAAAAAAAAATTTATACATATATATATACTAAAAAATTTAATTTCATTGTTAATAGATTCCATTTAAGCAACCAAACAGTGCCTTATATTTACCAACACAGTAAAAGTAACTGTACTAGAAGAAAGAAGTCAAAGTTAATAAATGAGACATAAATAAAGGTAAAAGAAGAAACAAAGAGGACAAAAGAAAGGGATGGAACTTCAATAAACAATTACTGTTCATGTACTTCTTCTTTCCATATAAATCCCCTTCTCCAGTGTCTTCTCATCTTCATACATCCTCTCTCTCTCTCCAAACTCCCCCTTCTTTCTCTCTCTAAATTTCTTCACTTCATCTCTCCACAACCCATTATTATATTGTACTGTGTGTATATATAAGTAAAAACACACACACACACACACTAACCAGGCATGATGGTACAAGAAAAAGAAGAGTTGGAGTTGAGTCTGAGCTTGAGTTTTCAAGTTTCTGATGATAATCAAAAAAATAATCAGACGGCTCAGGTTTCATCATCACCATCACCACTCCAGTTGAATCTCATCCCTTCTTCAACTTTTAATCTCCTTCACAACACAGCTTGGAATCAACAATCAGCTTCAGGTATTTATTTTATTATTATTTATTTATTTTACCATTTTTTGTAATATAAATTTTCTTCCAATTTTTGCACATTTTTTTTAGTTTCCCCCCTTTATCAACTTTTTCCTATTAATTTTTTTCCTCACTTTATTTATTATTTATTTTTTATTATCATGAAATAAACGCCTCTAATGCGTCTAAAATTACATTTTATTTTATAATAATTTAATTTTCCGGGTTATATCCGGATCATTAAAAACCCGACCCGAATTGACATTATTGTGAATTTTTTTTACAGATCGGAACATAGGGACATGCAGACCGGAGAGAAGGCCGTCATTGACCGGAATAAACGTAACCCGATTACCGGCGGCGGCGACGGCGGCGATGGAAGAACAACCAGTTGCGTCGTCGCCGAACAGTAGTTTATCGAGTTTGAGCGGGAATAAGAGGAATCTGATTACTGAGAGATCTGAGCAAACGAACGGTGAGGATCTTCCGGAATGTTCTCGAAGTGACGAAGAAGAAGGCGAACATTCTA
>JAUEJK010228619.1:0-10335 GCA_032274865.1 Eryngium alpinum
AAGTCTTCAGGCCAGTCGTTGGAGGTAATCCTAATAATGTCTCACCAATTGGTTTTTGACTTCTGACCGAATTGGAATCTGATGGAGAGTTAAGATATTACGGGTAGTATAGTTTGCTTTTATGATTTAACAAGTATAGCCACTAGACCTAAAGTCAAATACCGTCTATATTTTTCGTCATTCTGCTTCACTTAGCGTAGAGATGTTGAGAAATAAGATGAATAAGCAATTTCTTTCTCATTATTCTTCCAAATGAATCGTACCCTTAGTTCTGACTATGTAGATTTGACGTGATAAGTGGGCGGAGACCTTCAAACATCTATCTTCTTGTATGTTTTCCCCACTTCATTTTTCCACTATCCCCTGAATGAGCCTGTTATAGCAAATCTAATGGACAACCATACTAAGTTAAGAGGCATATGGCAAGGGATTAGTTGAAGTGTAAGGATGAATTCAACTTATCTCCTTTTAAATTGTGAATTTAAATGCATACTAACAGGAAATCAATTATCATTATACATAATTGCCACAAGTACTCATTCTTCTTCTTTATAGTATACTTTATTATTATCTCGTTCGAGTTGATTTGAGCAGGGCTGTTTCTAAAGATTCTTTTAACATGGAAAAGTGTAAACTTTAGTCCACATTAGTTTCAAAGAAAGTGATTCCTCTGAATTTATATATGTTTCTAGAACTTTACAAGGGTTTTCTCGTTTTGTGTTGCAACCTCTGACTTTGATGCGGACAGGTTCGTCTTCTTATACTGCCAAATCTTGAGGCTTATCTGAAACTTCTTGAACCAGAGATGCTTTTTGAGAAGCAAAAGAATGAATTGAAAAGGCACGAAGCTTCACGTGTTTATGGTGCCTTGCTGGTTAGTACGTTAGAGAAACACAAATGCATGTTCTATATCATGTGTCATAGATGCGTTCGTACTGTTTTGACAAGGTCTTTGAATTTTCAGCGGGCTGCAGGCCAAAGCATATATGATAAACTAAAGATATTTCCGCCTTTAGCCTCCCCTCCTGCACATGCTGTCTGGAGAACTAATGCAAGGGTTATCACCACAAATCCGACAAGTATGCGAACCCCACGATTCACCTATATATCAGATATTTTTACTTTTTTCTTCCCCTGTTGTTCACCCATGACATACGCAAACATTTGAGTACTTATTGTTGGAAACGGCTGTGTTCATTGTACATGTTGTCTGACTATTGTTCCATCTTGATATTCAACAAAGATAAGCGCACTGAAAATATCGAGGAACTGGAGCAGCAGCCTCCTTTAAAGAAAGTTGCAATTGATGGCGCCAAAGTTCCATCGTCAAATAACTCGCTGTCATCTGACATGCAAGTAGAAACAAGACCTCCAGACTCTTCTGCTGTCTCTGAAGCAACCCCGTCATCATCCTCACAGATTCCCAGTGAGAGCGAAAAAAGCAGCAGAGGTAGAAGAGACAAGGATGAGAGTCAAGCTTTAAGGATGAGAGCTATGCTGAACCAAGCATGGAAGGATGATCTGAAATCTGGGCAGCTTTTGGCTAAATTGTTTGAACTGTTTGGTGAAAAGATTTTCTCTTTCATTCCGACACCAGAATTGTCACTATTTCTGTAGCCAACTAGAAAGAGTTATTTGTATAACTTGCTAAAACTTTTGTATAATTATATAAAATTATGATTTATCATCCTTCTAATTGAATCTAGAACATTTTCTTTAGTGGAATTTTAAGTTTTAGTAAAGCCGAGTGGTAAATGGCAATGTATCTTTGCAGTGGTAAATGGCAGCATATGCAGTTTTGAGTTCAATATGAAAGGTAAAACAGGTTCAGCCTTGATTACAAAGATTACGAAAATTAGTAAATTTTAGTCACTTGAGATAAATAAGGATGGCTTATGACGTTATAATTTGTAATTTTACTGAGCAGTTCTTGTTTTTCTTTCTTTTTTTTTTTCTTTCTTTTTTTTTTTTTTTTGCAGGAAGAGGATGACGACTGAACTAACTAATGTCGTGGCGTGGAAATATGGCAGCCCCTAGTTTGATGTTTATGGTTTATAGATATAAGTATACGGTGTATACATGATGATCATATGGATGGTTGTTAGTAACCACTTTATACCGAATTGGAGAGGGTTGGCTTAAAATTGAACTTGTGACTGAATAGCAGCCTCTTATATGGGAGTGGGACACATGAAGGATATGGATTGTTTAAGAGCTCTGTTGTAAAAGTTAAAAGTTGCAGCCCCTGATCAGATTTTCAGTTTGTTTATTTTTACCAATTTTGCAGTAGTGTTATTCTTTCAAAGTCAGCTGCAAAGATGTACCAAGTATGTCTGTGTTTCGGACATTAGCATCTGTCGAAAAGTTTATATTTTAACGTGTTAGAATCTACAGCATTAAGTAGATCCTCATCCCTGTTAGTCCTTGTTGTAGAAGAATTTGATTTCAGTTGTTAGGCATTTCCATATTCCTGTTGCATGCACAGGACAGGAATACTAGATTCTTGAACTTTGAACGTCCAACTACAGTTGCTCATCTTCACTTCCCTGATCCTTGTCACTACAATTTATAATGTCACCAAAAGAGTAGTTTAGCTACTTCAATCTATTCTTGTCGCAAAATCAAGATCTTCAACACTTCCAGATCCTTGAAGCCTTTTCCAACTCTGACATTGATCTCAGAAAATTAAGCTTTGATTTATGTGTGGCTGATGAGTGCTTTTCATCATCGTCATGCCTTTCTTACCAGCCACATTTCAGCAACTGCCATTACAGTTGGCAACTCGTACTTGTTGACCTCTGACGATGGCTTGGCTTCTAAGGTGCACTTGGCTAGAACCGGAAAATCAAGGTCTCATTCTGATCATCATCCTCCACTTTGCTGCTTGATTGCTGATGTGGGCCAAATGGGGAGTATTCTGCTAAACATAACTCATTTGCATCCAAAAGGTAACATTAGTCAAGTTAGGGGGCTTTGTCAGAAACAAAACCCATGGCCTTGATAACAAACTATCATCTAAAATACATATTTGATCGACAAATTCTTTCCATAAATTTTATGAAATCAGAGTAGAGACTAGTAGTTTAGGGCCTCACAATCCATTTTTAGAAAGGAAAAAAATATTTCTTAAACAATTTTACCCTTTTTATAATTTAACTCAAATATATTTAGCATTTTAGAATGAGTAATGCTACGTTACCCAAATTTTTCCCCAATTTTTTTCCCAACAACCTCCTATTCCACGAATCCAGGGGGGTCAGAATTTATAAGGAAAGTAGTGGCTAAATTATATGCCACGTAGACTTTTGGGAAAAAATTTGGTACCAAATTTGGGTTACCTAGCATTTTTCTTCTGTTTGTGACAACTATGATCTATTGTATATTGATCTAATTTATGCAATTCTTGATACCCATATTCCTAGACATTTTCATTTGGATAAAGTAGATCACTATAAGAAATTTAGTGAGCCAACATCATGCAAGATATTTCTGTCGATTCCTTCCTCGGAGTTGAAACAATATATTGTGAGTTTGTGACCAAGTATCTAGATTCCACTGTACGACTCCAAGCACTCTTCTGCTCTGGTCATTTTGGTAAATAATGAATTTGGGTCCACTTTCACTTTTATTTCTAAAGAAAATATGTCTTTAATGTGTCATTAGTTTAAATAGACAGAGACAAAATACATTAGTGCACTGTTTCCATTTCTATCCATTTCCTACAGTGTTTGAGTTATGTGACTAATATGTCTTACGTAATCTTTTTCAGGAATCTGATTGTGGGGTCCTTGGTGTTAAGTCCCGATCAGAGGAAAATTTAGACTTCTTACCTGTGTTTTGATCAGGAAGCTGCGCTGAGAAAGGAGCAAAGCAGTATATGGAGGATGAACACATAGGTATAGATGATTTTGTTGAAGAGTTAGGAGTCGCTGCAAGTGCAATGTTCCTTCACCTGCAGCTTTATATGGGGTTCGGTTCTTGATTCTTCTTTTTTACGGTTTTAAGTGTTACTTTTTACTTCTTTATTATATTAATCAATACTCATTTCTTTTGTCATAATACTAAAAGTAATGTGCATGATTTCTTTTTTATTGAGGTATGTAGTATGTGCTGAATCCCTAAATGTGCATATTCACGGTTCTACAGTCTTTCATTGTGGTGTTCTAACTCCTGCAATGTTGTTGGGACTTTATTATTTGTTTCATGCAACTTATCTTAAACATAATTAGCAACAAGAAAGATTTCTAGTCACCTCAGAATTATAAATGTAAATCCACCGACTAGTCCATATCTTAAGATTTTACTTTCTCTAGATGTCAATATTTCGATTCCTGCTTTATATAGCTTATAGAAACTACCTTCATCGGTTATTTTATTATATTGCCTTAATATGGAAGTGCTACTCTAGATCAATGTCATTGTAGTGGGATTATTGACCTACTTGCTAAATTTTGGCTCCTAACTACACTTCGAACCAATTAAAAGTGAGAACTTAAAAAACGATTAAAACTTGGTATAATTTATCTGTTCTCTTCGGATGGTGAGGTAAGTGTGGTGGCCCTGATGTATGTTAAAGGATTGGAATGAAATAATTAGTTATCATGCCTGAGAAAGAGTATGTTTATGCAGTGGACTTACAAACTATAGTGTCCAGACTATTTTTAACGCTTTTCAAAGACATTTATGAAAGTGGTTATGGACTACAATCTAGCTAATTCTGAAGTTTGAGTCCATAGAATCAGATTTATAAAATACGACCAAGATCGCCCGTCTTCAAATTGATGACTCTAAGCAGCTTATGTTTGTGAAATATTAGATGTTCTAAATCATGTCAAAGGAACATACATACATATATTACCATGTGATCCTTGCATACTTCACCAATCAGAACTCAGAAGTGAGTTCTATTTTCCGTTTTGTGCCCTAAATCCTAATTACCTGTTTTGAGATGGCTGCTGCAGTATAAAATGACACTTCTCCTCGAAATTCCTACATTCCTTCTCAGCGGAGATTATTAATATCCCACTTCAAATTTTTATCAAGATAAAGGAGTTGTATAATATGCTAAAATTAGTTAAATAATTAATAAAACTTAGGGAAGTGTGGTTGTAATTGTTGATGGTAGACAATGTCCACTTCTAGGATGGCTATCTAGGACTTTAGTCTGGAGTCTTTGGTCAGAAACCTTTGGAAAATGATGACAATCATCAAGGTCTAACCAGCCTTGAGAAGTTGCATGAGGAGAGGATATTGAGTTATTGCTACATTTAAAGGTGTCTGTTGATCTGAGTAAGTTTTTGACATTAATCAAAGGTTTGGGATTACACTGGTGGTAGGAGAATCTGAATTACTTGGAGGTCTACAAGGCCACTTTTATTAGCTCAATGCTATCTTTTTAATATTTGATACACTGAGTTCTCTATTTTTGGAATCTGAGAAGTTATCTGTTTGTGAGTTGTAGTGTTACTATAACATGAATGTAATTAATATAGTAGTTGCTGATATAAATGGTTATCACTGTGAATTTTCCATGATCGAACATTTAGAGTGCTAAGTCAAACGGTGTTTTATGGTCATGGCGGTACTGATGCAGCATCATTTATTAGAAAGAATATCGTCAAGTTCATAGTTGAGCACTCTCATTTCCCGTGTGTTTGGAAAAGGCAATCATGAATGCCTACGTAAAAGCTGATCATGCACTCACAGACGATAGTAATCTGGACGTCTCCTCTGGACCACTGCACTAACTGCTCTCCTATTTGGAAGGTAAGCGCATGTGCTGATAGAGATTTAGCTTCTTCTTTGGCGTGATAAGCGCGTGATATTAAGGGGGAAACCAGGAGTGTCACTTGTAATTTTTCTGCGCACATCATTTCACCGAGAAATCTATTGCTTCCTCTTTTGCGTAATCCTTAATCCACCTCGACTACTTTTTACCTTGCTAATAACCTTTGCTACTGAATTCCCTGTTTTCTGTAAGTTATGGTGTATGTTCCTCAATTATAATGTTCAAGGGATTTTTGTCGTATATCGTAATATGTCTATACTTTTTGCAGAATGTTGGTAGTTGCTAATGCTGAGGATTGTAGAGCTGTTGAGCTGTCCAAAGATCACAAACCAAACCGCACATCTGAAAGAGCGAGAATCGAAAAACTTGGGGGAGTTCATCTATGACGGATACCTTAATGGTCAATTATCCGGGTCACGTGCTCTCAGAGATTGGCACATGAAAGGCCCCAATGGCTCTGCCTGCCCCTTGAGCGCAGAACCGGAGTTGCAGGAGATTCAATTGGCAGAAGAGGATGAATTCTTGATAATTGGATGTGATGGTCTCTGGGATGTAATAAACAGCCAGTGTGCTATAACAACATCAAGGATAGAGCTAATGCTACACAATGATCCTGATAGATGTTCTAGGGAGCTGGTAAGGGAAGCACTGATACGTAATACTTCTGATAATCTGACAGTTATAGTTATATGCTTCTCCCCCGATCCTCCCCCTCGTATAGACATCCCCCAAAGTAGAGTTCAAAGGAGTATATCAGCGAATGGACTTTTTTCTCAAACGCGTTCTGGATAGTAATTCCTAATGACACAAGAATTGGTAAAAATGGCAAAAAGTTGAGGGGGTAGCACAAATGATAGAGGTTAAAGGGTTAACTGAAGGCTTCATTTTTTACCCCATATTGCTGCATACATCATCGAGCTCTGAGATGACTTCGAGTTTCCTCATTTTTATAGAATAAACAATTTAATTTAGTTTAATATAATTTGGAGCTAGGTTTTTATATCATGTATGTATAAAGTTATGCATCACTTCTTTGTTAATGCTTCCAATGTATGATAGTAGTCTGGAGGTGCTTTGTTGTAGGAGAAGTTTTACTTGACGATCATAGACTTTGGGGTTTTATCGACTATTTTTTTTTTGGGGGGGGTTCTTGTTTGGTTACATATGAATTGCTTATACGGTGGGGGTGGAGGGGCAAAGTATTCAGTCTTCTATCTCTGCATTTTATCGTCTCTCTGTATGCTGAAACAACTGATGGATGTGTGTGTATGTGTGTAGTTTCGATGTTCTATATCGTTATACGAATTTGATAATGTAGGATCAATGTGATTGCAACATTGGGTATGTGGCAACTTCACAGAAAGCTGGATGTATACTTGCATGTGAATCAGTGAATTAGGTTGTAGGTGGTATAATTCACAATCTTTTATTTCTTAAATCAATTTCTGTGTATTTATAGTCTGTATTATGCAGTAGAATCAAAATATTAACTATATCGAAACAAAACTGAGTTCATTTCGGAAGATAGGGCAACCAAGAAACTACACAACATATCTCGATCAAAAGCAAAAAGAGACCGAGATAGATCCACAATTTACTCGACTCGTAATATTTCTAGAACAAGTTCAGTTTTGGCCCTATGCCTCTATTTCAGAAGCAAAGATCAGTCGTTACTGGTGTGTAACAAGTATGCACCGTTGCTAGTACCACTCAACTGAATTTATTTATTTTTTGATAAGCCATGATTAAATTAGATAAAGGAAAAGCCTTGGGTACAACCATGGGCAAAACAAATATTAGAACAAAGCAACAAAGGAGACAATAGAAGATAAAACTAAACCAGACCAGAGAAACTAGAGAGCTAAAATGCTTAAACTTCCAAATACTAAGGATAACTACCAAAACTAAGGACTTTCTAGGAGGTTACAGAGATTCCCTATCAATGCGAATCATAAGCCTGAGAGGTGGAAACATAAATTCCTTAGCTTCAAGACCAAAACGAGTCTGCCCCTTTAGCGCCATATGATTGGCCAGAATGTTTTGGGCGTAAATGCAGGGAGAAGAGATGATACTAACTTTCCCATTCTACCTTTACTCAACTGAAATTTTTGATACTATGCTCAATCCCCAAAGACGAACAAATTTTATTTTGTACATAATCTATAAAACAAACACTCATATTATGTATATTACTGTAAATATAGATATATAGTATAATTCTGTTTGAACAAGTAAGCGAATGATACATGGTATCAAGAATACTCTGCGCGTGCAAAAAGTGTTCTCTTTTCTCAAAAACCAAAGGTAATGAGATTTCTTCCGGGCTATACAATATACAAAGTGGTGGAGAAACATGAATGGTGAATGGCAAGTTATTAAAGTTACAGATACCAAAAAATGACCAAAAATTAAAACTATGGACAGTCAATCAGATAGCATGATAGGCAAAGAAACTCAGAACAGGAGAAACATTATCCATCCACCAACAAAATTCAGCACTAAATGATTAAAAGCAACTGAAGGGACACATTCACTCCTCTGCGATAGTTATAAACAACACACATGTAACTAGAACTTCATTCGCTTCACACCACTAGTCTAGTCAATGGACTAAAACCACTAGCAGATGAACCAAAACTAAGACCAATGCAGAAATATCTAGATAAAGAGATTAAAATGACAGCAAACTAGGAGATACCACATTTCCATGCCACAACATTAGTTAGTTCAGTCGTCATCTTCATCCTGCAAAAAATAAGAAAAAGAAAAACAAGAACAACAACTGCTCGGTAAAATTACAAATTACATCGTACTATATATAAATATTTAAAAGATAAAGCATACCTTTTCACTGCTCTCTTCTTCTTCCTCATCACTAACCTCTGACTCAGTCTTATCAGATTCCTCATCACTAACCTTGGAGTCAGACTTGTCAGGTTCATCATCATTTTTTTCTTCGACCTTAATTTTCTCGAGTTTAGATTTTTCCACAACATCATGAAATGTTGGAAAATAAGGTGTAGAAAGCACATTTTGAGTGAGACGCACAACGTGTTTGTGCTTGGTCCTAATTAAAATATGTAGTCCTCCATGAAGGGCATACAACGTATATTCACAATTTGAAAGTGCTTAGGAGATGAACAAGAACTAATGTCCCAAAAATCACCCATTTAATGTGTAAAATGGGAGATGTCCCCCGTCAGAATGTTTGAAACCATTTTGTGGGTTTATATATGATTTCACGTGTGTGTGTGTATCAGCACTAAGTAATAGTCATTCAAATCAAAACAGAATGTAACCTAACCAGTTTGTTTGCATAAATTCTAAATTTCTCGTCATAATCCTTCTTTCTTTGCTCGGCAATACTTACAAATGGAGCCTTCTCCTATAATTCATTAGCATAAACACAATTATATAATTGCATAATCTTGATAACGCCAACCAAAACATCTAATAGCTTCGATTTAGATAAATAAATAATTACTTACAGCATCTGACATTGCCCTCCATTTATCTCCACCAGCTTTGGCCCTCTGTTTTTCAACACAAAAGTATATACATCTTACAAGTTACAGAACAAAAACTTATAAGATCACTCTTTATAATTATCTTCCTATTTTCGTAATCGGTTTCAGCATCAACATAAGAAAACAACTTACAGCAGCAACTCCTTTGCTTTCTGGGTGTTTCTCCTTAAACTCCTTTCGGAAACCCTCCCTGCAGAAACAATATTGCTTTTAAGTAAAGAAACACAACCAAAAGATCCAAAGCCAGCAACTTTATAAACATTTTAAAAAGAAAAAACATAAATTAAACAACAGCAACGCACATGAAAACACCAAAGGGAGGAGGAGGCCTCTTGGCAAATCTAGCAATTCTACAAGTAGAATCATCCATTGTAAACAAAAGACCTGGGTGTGTATTTTGGCCTTTTATATTCGGCTTTTAGGTTTACTATTCCTTATTATTCCCAAGTGACTAAAATTTACTAATTTCCATAATCTTTGTAATTCAACTTGGTCAATCTTTCAACTAGAGAGTAGAGCCAACTCTAGCCTCTTTTATTGTGCAAAATTAATTGCACTTGTGCCAATTCTACGGTGGAAGCTGTTCGTTTGTATGGAAAGTGATATTGTATGGAAAGTGATTGTGGGAGAATTTGACTTAAAAAATTTAGTAGTGCCTCTGTTTTCAAATATCTGTTATCATTAAATTTTTTACGTTCTTTTAGAAATTTTGACTGTATAATAAAATATATTATTTTTAAACTTTTCTTTTTTTTTGAATAAAAATATTTTTAGGTGAAAGCTCCTAAAAGCACATAAAAAGTCAAAGCTCCTAAAATTACATAAAAAAGTCAATGGTGACACATATGTGAAAACAGAGGGAGTAAGGGCAAGTCCAATGGTGTTGCTAAAAGGTGTGCTATAGCTATAATATAGCACAAAAGTAAAAAAAAAAAAAAAAAAACACTCCAATGGTGTTCTAAAAATTGATGGAAAATAGCTTTGTGCTATACTTTGTTCTAAATATAGAACAAACTATAG
>JAUEJK010228728.1:0-10334 GCA_032274865.1 Eryngium alpinum
TAATGGACAACATACACTATGTTAGGGTAGTATTTACAATTCCCATAATTCTACATATAATTCTACAATATATATGACTATTCGAGTATGCATGATTAGAACGACATGGACATGTGATCTTTTACTTCTTTAATCAATTGTTATATGTTGTTATATTATGTGTATCTGTGATGCATGTTAAGCATGATTAGAACAACATATGATTGCTCATGATTAGTAAAAATTCTAAGTGAGAGAGAGAGAGAGAGAATTAATTTGGTATTAAGTCCCATGGTTTCTATTATTGTTTGTCGATAATATGATATTTTTGACAAATGTGCATGGTATATAGGTCACCCAACGTGGCATATTGTTTACCAATAAGGATTATCGGAACAAAATTTCGTAAATTAAGTCACGAATATTGAAAGATATACAAGTCACCCAACTTGGCGTACCGAGTTTCATAAAATTCAAACAGGTAATTTAAGATTCATATAATGATATACACTTAGCTATGAACGGTAGTATATAGACCACCCTAATGTGGCGTACTATTTAATAATAGAATCGAGTTAATATTTGAGCCAATATGAAGATTATATATAATCACCAAACGTGGCATACTAGAAACTCATGATGTTTAAATATTAAGTATTCTAAAATTAAATTTGTTTAAGGATTCAATGTGTTAAAAATATTGAGTAAATTAATTGTCAATAATTTAATTTAATCAATGGACACGAGATATCTTAAACGTGGGGAATTTAATAAGCAAATAATAAAAGGGTCAAATTATTTAATTAATTAAATTATCGGGATTAGAAAGGTAGTGCAAATATGTGAATGAGTTGAATTTCTTTTCCCTTCTGCCTTTGCACTCGAGGGCCAATCTCTTAAGTGGAGCGAATCAATATTTTATGATGTGGGCTCGGCCGAATTTATAATTATGAGGCCTTTTCTAATTCCTCCTTGATCCTAATGTATCCTGTAAATACTCATTATCCTCAAGGCAGAAAACATACGTTCAGAATTTAATTTTCTCATAAATCAGTTTTCAGCAATAGGGAGAATTTGTAGGGTTGCTTGGTGGAGGAAACCCTGAAGACTCGAAGTCCACGCTTCGTTCAATGGATTAAGAAATATATTAGAAGATCACTTATTCAGGAATTAATCTTTTCGTAATCTTCATAATCAAACTTGTTAAATACAAAGCCCTATAGATCCAAAGAACTAACATATCTTGCTACTATGATACCTTCATTGATTATTCCACAAGAAATATATGAGTTTATTTCATGAAGTAAAAACCTTAAGTGTTTGATATATTTAGGAAATGGAGAGTTGTTATTACATAATGTTATAATGGTGGTGAATATAGTAGTGATGAGTGTAAAGCTATCATGCTGAAAATGGTATAAAGATTTTGAAAACTATACTTAGAAAACATTATCTTATTGTTTTAGCTGAAAGAATGAACAAAACATTGAATGAGAGGAAAAAGAGTGAGAATTCATGCGAGGATGCCGAAGATGTTTTGGATTTATGCGGTGAATACAACATTTTATTTATTAATCGGGGACCCTCCACTCCCCTAAGGTTCAAGATTCCGGAGGAATACTGACAAGGTAAGGAGGTAAATCTTTCACACTTCAAAGTGTTCGGTTGGGTTTCTCATGTACATGTGAAAGAGTCTGACATGGACAAGCTTGATTCTAAAGCAAGAAATTGTGTCTTCATTGGTTATGGTTCTAATGGGATGAGGTATTGTTTCTTGGATGAACATAACAAATAAATCATTAGAAGTAGGGATGTCACTTTTAATGACAATGTTATGTACAAAAATATGATTGTTGTAGAATCTAGGATGACAAAGAAACAACCGAAAGAGAAAGAACAGTAGTGTTGGAAGGTATTAAGAATGACTTATGGTTAATAGTGGCATTATGGCAAATAGAGATGTTGTGGAGACAATTCTAGTTTCACCGGTTAGTGAAGTGAGGAGATCTACTACAGTTTCAAAACCGATAGTGAGATACTCTCATTTAGCTAATTATTTTCTTTTAACAGAAGATGGTGGACCCCGGTGTTATCCGGAAGCAATTCAGATGGATGACTCGGCACAATGGGAGTCAGTCAGCCATGAAAGATGAGATGAGTTCTTTTGAAAAAAAATGAGACTTGGTTATTAACCGAGTTACCAGCTGGAAAGAAGGCTTACAAAATAAGTGGATATACATGATCAAAGAAGACCTTGATGGTAGCAAGAGATACAAAGCAAGGTTAGTGGTCAAAGGATTCCAATAGAAGAAGGAATTGATTACAATAAAATCTGTTCTCCTGTGATTACGATAATTATAATAAGGTTAGTGTCGAGTTTTGTGGTTGCGGAGAATTTACATCTTGAACAATTAGATGTGAAAACAAATTTTCTACATGGTGATCTTGAGGAAGATATCTATATGGTTCAGCTGGAGGGTTTCCACAGTGGTGGGAAAGATAACTTGGTATGCAAGTTGAGAAAAATCTTATGTGGGCTAAAACAAGCACCAAGACAATGGTACTTGAAATTTGACGACTTTAAGAATGACTACAAAAGATGTACAATGAATCATTGTTGTTACATAAAGCATTTTGCGGATTCCTATATCATATTGTTGTTGTATGTTTATGATTTGTTGGTAGCAGGATCTAACATGAGAGAGATTGATAATCTCAAGAAAAAATTACCATAAGAGTATGGGATGAAAGACTTGGATTCAGACACAGATACTTGAGATGAGTATAGCAAGAGACAAGAAGGCAGATACGTTGAGATTGTCTCAAGAAAAGTACATTGAAAAGGTATTAAGTAAGTCTAGTCTCCAAGATGCAAAGCCCAGAAGTACTCCGTTGGGAAGTAATTATAATTTCACAAAGAAACAATCACTAAACACAGATACAAATAAAGAAGCAATGGTTAGAGTTCTACAGCATCGACGGTTTGGCAGTTTAATGTATGCAATTGTTTGCACAAGGCCGAATATTGCTCATGGAATGGGATTTGTGAAATGTTTCATGGCTAAACCTCGTAAAGAGCACTGGGAAGCAATGAAGTGGTTGCTATGCTACTTAAAAAGTACTTCTAAGATGTGTTTGTGCTTTAAAAGGAGTAATATTATTTTAGAAGATTTCTCATATGCGGAATTAGGTGGGTGCCTGGGTACGAGGTAAAAACTATAAGATATATGTTACACTGGGTGGCACATCGAAAAGTTGGATGTCTAGACTCCACAAGAGTTTTGAACTTTCAACCACGGAAGCACCGAAAGAGTTTTACACTTTCAATCGCAAAGCAGAATACATAACTATCTCTGAAGTTGGTAAAGAGATGATATTGTTGAAAAACTTTTTGGAGGAGTTGGCAATAAATAGAGTGATAGTTGTGTATACTGTGAGAGTCTGACTGCCTCAGAGCTATTCATTTGACAAAAAACACCGTGTATCATGCTAGGACGAAGCATATACAGTTACGGTATCATGCAGATAGTTTAACCATGGTGGTGACAACAGTGAGACTGAAGCTTCGCATAGCTTCAATTGGTCTTCATTCTTAATTGAAGGTAAGGAGCCGTACTAGTAAAAGTGGTGGACGTGTTTCCACTATAAGGATTGTTTGGGCTTACTGGAGCTACACGGATTGTGGCAAGTCTTCAAGTGGGAGATTGTTATATGTGGAGACTTAGATTTATGATTGAGGTGAGATTCGTGAGAATAAGTCATCATTTAATCCACGTTGATAGGGACCGGGGGAGATAATTCTCAACTCAAGAATTCAATACTTAATAATATCAAAATATCAATATTCTGATTAAACTACACGAGGAAATTCCTATTTATAACAGAAATACTACTTTCCTAATCGATCTTAAATTCTAAAAGATAAACTAAATAGTAATTATCCTAATTGAAGATAAATAAATAAAATCCTAATTCACAAAACTTCTAAAGACGCGTGTATTGCTCCTGTATAGTTTCACGTCTTCGTCCTGCAGAAGTTCTCCTTTGCTGAAAAGAACTCAACTCCGTCGAGTTAAGTAAACCATAAGAATGAACAGGGTGAAATATCAAAGATTGATTTGTCAATGGCACACGTGAAGCACAAGTAAGCGTATATATTACACCTCCTTTGGTAATCTAATACGTGTTTGGGCGAGCTTCGTGACGAGCATTTATGATAAGAAAGCCATTAACATCCCAAAATTATATCACAAATTTTAACCAGCAAAACATCACAAATAGCTTTATCTTCAAGCTTCCCAACGGAAAATGGCACCAAACATCGATTCCAAAATCGTAAGTTTGTCCCATCAATCCAACTAATATCATATGGCTTAGGATGACGTTCCACTTGAAGTCCTAATTTTCGAACAGCTTCTATAGAGATCACATTTGTACAACTCCATGTATCAATGATGAGAGAGCACAATTTACTAGCATAAGTGACTCGAGTTTGGAACACATGTTGACGATGAGGTGACTGACTAGGTATAGATGAAGGTTGTATCACTCCAACAACGTTTTGTTCTCGTTCTAAATCTTTTACGGCTTCTTCATCGGAATCCATCTATGAATAGTCATCA
The DNA here is from genome assembly GCA_032274865.1 of Eryngium alpinum. NCBI lineage: Eukaryota > Viridiplantae > Streptophyta > Magnoliopsida > Apiales > Apiaceae > Eryngium > Eryngium alpinum. The sequence goes on from JAUEJK010228728.1 coordinate 4,602, forward strand.
TCCGGAGGACACTCTATTTCCTTCTTATCCTCCTTTTTGCCTATGGCTACCACACTTTTAAGAGTAGTTGTTGTCTTAGGAGAAGGACACTTAAAGTATTTATGACCTGTCCCTTGACACTTAAAACATTTACTTTCTTTATCAGACTGAACACGGCTTGTCTTGTTATGTTGATTCTATCTTTGTTGCGAAACCCAGCTTTCTTGATTAACAGTAGATGAAGAACCTAGCGTTTTATTGTCAATATTGATTATTGTCCCTGAAATTTGACACAAAATTCGTACCAAAAGTACCCGATAATTCTTCCTCAATTTGTTGAGCAACTTGCATAATATCGGATAATGAGTAATAAATATTGCCAAACATTCTTCTAACAATAGAAGATCTCAAACCATAATGATACATGCTAACCAAACTTATCAAGATTAAAATCTTAACGGGTGGAGAAATGATAAAACTTACTAGTATATTCAGCAACTAAGAGATTTTCTTGTCTTAGTTGGATGAATCGGATATTATTTTGTTGCTTTTAATTAGTCGGTCGAAAATGATGCTTCATAAGGGCTTTCATCTCATCCCATAATTGTATTTCTCCTCTATCAGAATGTCGATTATTTTGCTTTTCTCCTTCCCACGACATACGAGTTGTACCACGGAGTTTTGCTTCAGCAAAATAGATTTTCCTTGCTTCACTCATATTATGCTATGTGAAAAAAACTCTCCACACTGTGTAACTAATCAAGGAATACATCCCCACGAGTGTCTCCACTAAATTCAGGAACATCGAGTTTTACTCCTTTCACATCATCTCGAATATTTTCGTTTCGAGGATTTCTTCGTGTAGGTGACGGCGTACGCTATTCATGACGACCCAATAACTGATTCAGACTAGCTTGCATGGTTGCTTGTTGTCTAATAATAGTGGCCATCTGTTCCCTCAATTCATCATTTGAAACTTTAAATTCTTCATTCTTTTCTTCTTGCTTCTGAATAAATTGTTCAACTTTTGCATTGATCTCACTAGCGTTCACCATATTTGGGGCTAGTTTATAATTTTCCAGAAGTGCAAGGACTCATATGTAACTTCCTGAAAGTACAGGGACTCGTGTGTAACTTTCTCGAAGTACCTTACTTGTATGCAATTTTCTGAAAGTCTGGGGGCTGTTTGTAAATTACAAAAAAGTTTGAGGGACTAAACTGCAATTTGACAGTAAAAAATATAGAAAACTAGTTCTGTTTATACTGTTTTGGGCTTCTCTGTTTTTTTAAAGGTTAAGTGGTGTGTTGGTTTGGGCCTGTTCTGAAGGTGGTTTGAGTTTTGTTTCTTTAGGTTATAGGCTGGAACAAAAATGGACTTCTAATATGGGCCAATATTAGGGTACAAGTGGTGGATATCAGTGGTGGAACTATGGAAGTAAATACCGATCAACTTCTCTCTCTTTTAAACAACCAAAGCAGAGGTATGTTCTCTATTCCCCTTCTTCCATCTTCCCCTGATTTCTTCTTCTATATTTTCTTTTTCTTTTTTCGATGTGCTTTCCTGGCGGCAGTAATGGTCGGTGTCTAGCCCTATATAAAGAGTATGTACGTGTAAATTGGAGGCAATTAGAGGGGAGATTGGGGTATTGATATTGATTTGTGGTGAACGGTTAACGGGTCGAATTTATAGAGGTAAACTGGGAGTGTGTTTGAGTTGCAACACTTAATGGACACAACGTGTTTGACATAAGTCCTAAGAAGGCTTAGGGGTTAAGGTAGGAAATCAGAAGGTTTGTATATGGCGGAAAGGGGCTGAACTTTTGGAATGGCAAGGGCGGCGGGACGATAGCGGAGGTTTTCGCTCTCATACCAATATGATAGGGACCGGGGGAGATAATTCTCAACTCAAGAATTCAATACTTAATAATATCAAAATATCAATATTCTAATTAAACTAGATGAAAAAATTCCTATTTATAAGAGAAATACTACTTTCCTAATCGATCTCAAATTATAAAAGATAAACTAAATAGTAATTATCCTGATTGAAGATAAATAAATAAAATCCTAATTCACAGACTTCTAAAGACGTGTGTATTGCTCCCATAGAGTTTCACGCCTTCTTCGTCCTGCATCACACGTCTTATTTTTGACACTACAATTTTTCTACAAAAATTAGGAGGGCATTTTTTATTGTTTATTTTACTAATTAATTGGGTTTGGTCAATTAACTAGGTTATTCTTCCTTCTTACTATATAAGCAATCTATTATAAGTTGCAAACCAAAAGCGAGAAAAAAGTGCGAAACGCTATTCACAATACTAGTCGGGCTGGAGTAATAGACAATTTTTCAACGTAAAATCTCTATCTTCTTACTTTTTTTGTTTGATTTTTTATTCTTGATCAATTGCTCGCTCGTAAACTGTGTTTGTACGCCAACACATCAGTGTAGAATTTGTGTATGTGGTAGTTCCCAGACTTCTTGTGCCGGGTTGGCATTCTCGTGGAGCATAGCAGTGTTCTCTATATCAGGTATTTAGGTGTGCTGATGTGGTGATACAGTTTTATCCGAATAACATTTATGGTGTCTTTTTGTGTTACAGATGATTAGTAGTTTGAGCTAATAAGTTACTTAACTAAGGAATATCTCCAAATGTTAAAGAGTGTGTCGACCATGTGGATCTTGTTCGTCAAATTTCATAGTTGTAGAGGAGTGTTTATAGTGCTTTATCGGGATTTACTAGTGTTTGCTATCTATTGCTTGAGTGTTTCGTTGAAGGTTTCATCGGGGTTGATTGTGTTTCAGCAATCTTGTTGAGTTGGCGTGACTCATTTTATCTAATTGATTTGTGTCTTGGAGGTTTCACGATTACTTCTATTGGTTGCATATGGAGCTTTAGAAGGGGAAAAAAAACTACGTTGATAACTGAATCTAAATAACAAGTAAGCAAATTACACCGAAAATGATAACGGGAGTTTAAGTATAAACCAAATCAATATCATTAGTTGTTGTACTAAATCTTTCAAACATTGACTTTCTAGTTTAACATAACATTCTGAGAATACAAAGTATAGTGCACAGGAGAGAGAAGATAGAATAGTATGTAAGCTGCAATGCATATATGAATAACCTCTACACTACTACATTGTTATAGTACACAGTATAAACAAATTGAATCATGACCGTATAAATATAAACAATAAAAACAAAAGGATATATGAAAGGATACGAATTTTGACAAAGTACGAGATGAGGCGTGTGAACACACTGCCCTAAGGAACTTGTCGCCCCTTCTTGTGTCAAGGTTTCGAATGGCGACTCCTTAGCTATACAACATCCAATATAAAGAATTTCTTTCCACACACGACTATTCAGAGAAACGGCACTACTTGGTGCTCAAAACACAAAGCCAATAGTAGAGTAGTACATAGACAAATAAAAACTGCTTATAAGGGTAGAAAATTCCAATATCTAAAGGCTTAAACTCTTTCCAGTCCCTCAAAGAGAAGAAGAAGCAGGAATTTAGGTAAAATCAAAACCAGAAGTATACGAAGAGTGACGGAGAATATAAACAAACTCACTTTCTCTCTCATCATGCTAGAAAGAAAAGAAATTATATATAGTGTAAGAGGTACACTAAGAAGGTAGATTTCCTTCACGTGTCTGGTTTAGCATTAGCTTCGGATCATCTTTAATTTAAAGTGGAGTTATGCGAAGGAAAGACGTGATGGGCGAGAGGTATATTTGCAACTATTCTCATCTGGGAGGGTCTTATGCAAGACAAATAATTTTGTTTTGTATCTCTTCTTTCCTACATCGAGGTATGCTCACACAAGCTTAGAGATAAATGATGAAAATTATTTGACTCATGCGAATATTATATGAATATTAATCCAATGTGGAGATTTGTTATGTGTGGACTGATTTTAGTGTTAGGCCTATTGTGTATGATAAGCCCATTAGTTTTTGGTTTTTATGTAACATATAAAATTTCTCTTGTAATGTGTGCAAAAACAATTTTGAAGGAGAGAGTGTCGCACCATGTGGGTGCGTGAGGGCTGTAGACGTGAGTGAAGCATTCTGTGTGTCTAATCTCCAAGTTTTATAGTGAATATTTTCTCTCGCTCTGTGGAGTACTTTGTGTGGACCAAACCACGTAAATAATTTTGTTTTCTTAGTGTATCTTTTATTGTTTGCTTCCGCTTGATTTCACAACAATATTTATTGAAGACTACATTTTATTTACTTCACGCTACAATTTCTAAAAGTATAACTTTATAAATAAATAAAATTTCTAAAGTCAAAGTTGATCAACTTTAACTTTTTAAAAATTTAAACTGTCAGTTTTTTTGAGATGGTAGTCTAAAACTTATACTAATTATTTCTTTTCTTTATTTAATTTTTTAACACAAAAGTAATATTTTACTTCTTATTTATTTACTTAAATTTTAATTGCATTTATCTTTATTTTATCTCCTAAATTCAAAAAATACCTGAAATATATCAATCGTCTGTTTTCTATATCATGTTGAATATGCTATTGAATATGTTAACAAGTGCTAACACAAATAATGTAATATGCATTATGAAAACATATGCAACCCGAATCATTAGATTTTTATTACCTATTTTTACATTCTCGGTGTCCCGAGGAGGCAATATATTTTGTATCATGCAATTTATCCACTTGGTCCCTGTTGTCAACAAAATAAATCACATACATCATTATCACGTTACGTCGATCGTATAAATTAGACATACAATGATAGGCGCAAATCATATACATCTTTTATATTATTATTATATTTAACTTTCTTTTTGCATTGGATTCATGCTATAAGATGTAATAGTAGCAAAAGTGAGTTGATTGGTGTTAATGATCTTTTTGCTCGTTAATAGGATAAGAAGATACGAAATTGAATCCAAGGAGTGCTAAAGAAATAGTTAGAATGCTAGTCTAAGGGCCAGACTTGAAGGATCAGGGGTCTGAGCTGAAGTGACCATAATCAAAGCCATAATTGCTGAAGTCAGGGCTCTGAGGAGCACGTTAAGTTACAGAAGTTAGAAGGTCTGACCCTGACCGGATGAAAATTCTAGTTTTATGGTCTTTCCTAATTTATTTTAATTTGCTTTCCTGCATCTTGTAAGGCTCTAAAAGCTCATCCTAATATAAAAAGAAGACTTTTAGTGTTTATATGGAGAGTCGAGTCGTTTTGGGAGAAAAAGACGAAGAGAGAACACCTGATTTGGGTAGCGGTTGATTGAAGGGATTCACCTTTATGTAAGGAGATTATACTTTCTTAAAGTTAACACTTGATTTGGGTAGCGGTTGATTGAAGGGATTCACCTTTATGTAAGGAGATTATGCTTTTTTAAAGTTGTATTCTCTTTACTAACTGTTGTAACCACGATTTTGTTTATGCATATATGTTAGATTTCTTCCTCAATTATGAGTAATTGATTCTTTAATCCATGAATTCGGTAGTACTCATTAGTTCATCATGTTGATATGATTTATTTTGCTAATCTATCGTTGAGGGATTTATACAATTGAAATCTTGATCAACTTTTGATTGAATTAGTAGGAAATGTAACAAATCGAGGAGTTATAATTTTTGTACATGATATGACATACATCGAGTATTGAATCAGCGGATTAATACGTGAATTTGAAATTTTAAATCCTTGGATCTATATGTTGACAAATATACTTTAATCGATCATGGGAGTGACTTTTAAGGATATTTGTAGAC